>WNWK01007538.1:20000-93025 GCA_009830355.1 Cherax destructor | reverse complement strand
CAAGGGCTACAAACCTCGGCAAAGGAGAAAGACCTTGGGGTGAGTATAACGCCAAGTACGTCTCCGGAGGCACACAACCAGATAACTGCGGCAGCATATGGGCGACTGGCAAACCTAAGATTAGCGTTCCGTTACCTAAACAAGGAATCGTTCAAGACACTGTACACCGTGTACGTCAGGCCCACACTAGAATATGCAGCACCAGTCTGGAACCCACACCTGGTCAAGCACGTAAAGAAACTAGAGAAAGTGCAAAGGTTTGCGACAAGGCTAGTTCCACAACTCAGGGTCTGTCCTATGAAGAAAGGTTGAGGAAATAGGACTAACAACACTGGAGGAAAGAAGGGTCAGAGGAGACATGATAACGACATACAAAATACTGCGGGGAATCGACAAGGTAGACAGTGACAGGATGTTCCAGAGAGGGAACACAGAAACAAGGGGACACAACTGGAAGCTGAAGACTCAGATGAGTCAAAGGGATGTTAGGAAGCATTTCTTCAGCCACAGAGTAGTCAGGAAGTGGAATAGTCTAGAGAAAGATATAGTGGAGGCAGGAACCACACATAGTTTTAAGACGAGGTATGATAAAGCTCATGGAGCAGGGAGAGCAGAGACCCAGTAGCGGACAGCGAAGAGGCGGGGCCAGGAGCTGAGTCTCGACCCCTGCAACCACAATTAGGTGAGTACACACACACACACACACACACACACACACACACACACACACACACACACACAAACACACAGGTGTGCTGTATTTAACATACTATTAGTATACCACTAAGAGTATTACCAGGAAAAGCATAGAGTGGCCGTGTGGGTAATCTCTCAGAGCAGCCCACATACAACAATGTGAAAAACATGGCAAATATTTTCGGTGTAAGCGAGGGTCCTCTTCAGGCGATGAAGAGGCGCGTCTTACGAAAGAAAATCGAAGTACCGTAGAAGAAACGATTCACAAATAACCCACACGCTTCGTAGAAGGAACTTTGACGACGTTTCGATACGTCATGGACCATTACCTAGTAGTTGTGGCTTGATAATGCTCCAGGACTGGTCGAAACGTCGTCCACAGGCTCCTCTCCAGTGTTGTTTATATATGAAGTGGGTGATGCAAGCGTAGGGCTACGGTCGGTGGGCACTAACAGCTTAATCGATCAGGTAAACTCCAGGTATACTCCCGATAAACTCCAGGTAAACTCCAAGTATACTCCAGGTAAACTCCAAGTATACTTCACGTAAACTCCGGGGCTTCTATTATTTTTTGGTATCAAACGCGTCATCAACATGAGTGTCTAAATATACCTGGCTAAAGTACACATTTGAGGCTTCACATACACAAAACAACAACATTGTGAATAGTCATGATTAAACGGAACTTTTTTTTTCTCTCTGCAGGAAAATCTGTCAAAAGCTGTGCTAAAATGGCAAAAAAAAGTTGCTTTTGTGAGGTTTGAAGCCTGTCAACTGCACGAGGGTCACTAAAAGGCTGCATGTCACCTGTTCACCGACAATCAAAAATACTTTAGTCCCCGAAATAGGGATTAGCGAACCATCAGTGTTTATATACCTAGAAATGTGCACAACAACCACTATGAAAAAGAAGAGTGAAATCACGAAAGCGCTTGGACTTTCGCTATTGTTTTTTTTTCACAGTGGTTATTTTAAGCACTATGATACCACCTGTTTGCTGTGATCTTGCTCCATCTAGAAATATATACGTAGATGTTGGTGTATACTATACACCAGGAGATATACACCTACTGGTGAATTGTTTGACAAAATTCATCAGCATTCATGAATCATCATACAATATTGTCACGAACTTGTGATTATTTACATGGAGTAGATAAGGGATTATCTAATGATCATTGCAAGTAAGTAATTAGGGACTTACCAAGGAGGTAATTATGGAATCTCTGTGAGTCAGAGATAAGGTGGACATCAAAGTTCTACTCAGACCACGGGTCTGCTTTGATGCTGTCAGACCACGGGTCTGCTTTGATGCTGTCAGACCACGGGTCTGCTTTGATGCTGTCAGACCACGGGTCTGCTTTGATGCTGTCAGACCACGGGTCTGTTTTGATGCTGTCAGACCACGGGTCTGCTTTGATGCTGTCAGACAGTTTTCTTAACACTATACAGGCTGCCCAAAGAACATTTATCCCGTATAAAGAAATTAGATCAAGTAGAAATGACCCAAAATGGATGAATAATAGGCTCAAATATCTTTAGGCAGAAGAAAGGAATTTATAGGCGCATAAAAAAAGGTGAGGGTCATCTTATAAATCAGTATACTGACATTAGAGGGACGTTAAAAAGGGAATAAGAAAAGCTAAACGGGACTATGAAATTAAAGTTGCTAGGGATTCAAAAACTAACCCAAAAGTTTTTCCAGGTTTATAGAACAAAAGTTAGGGATAAGATAGGTCCCCTTAAAAATAACTTTGGGCATCTTACTGACAAGGAGAATGATATGTGCTCTATTTTTAATAATTATTTTCTCTCGGTTTTCACACAGGAAGACATTAATAATATCCCAGTAATTAATTTTTACAGAGGCCCAGAAGAAGATAAATTATGTAATATCACAGTCACTAGCGAAATGATTATGAAACAGCTGGACCGACTGAAACAAAATAAATGCCGGGTCCTGATGAGCTTTTGCAAGGGTTCTTAAGGAATGCAAATGGAACTCTGTGAACCAATATCTAACATTTTTAATTTATCTCTTCAAACAGGTGTAGTGTCTGATATGTGGAAGATGGCTAATGTAATTCCTATTTTTAAAGCAGGGGACAAGTCATACCGTCAACTACCGCCAATAAGCCTGACCTCAATTGTAGGCAAATTACTAGAGTCAATTATAGCTGATATTATTAGAAGCCATCTAGATAACCATAATTTGATTAATGATACCCAGCATGGATTCACGAGGGCCGTTCCTGCCTATCTAATTTATTAACCTTCTTCAGTAAAGCTTTTGAGGCTGTTGATCACGATAAAGAATTCGATATTGTTTATTTAGACTTTAGTAAGGCTTTGATAGAGTACCGCACCAGAGACTGTTAAAGAAAGTGGCAGCTCATGGCATTGGGGGAAAAGTGTGTCATGGATCGAGTCATGGCTCACCAATAGGAAGCAGAGAGTGTGCATAAATGGGGTTAAATCCGAATGGGGACTTGTAACAAGTGGTGTTCCACAGGGATCAGTCTTAGGCCCGTTGTTATTTATAATATAAGAACATAAGAACATAAGAAAGGAGGAACACTGCAGCAGGCCTGTTGGCCCATACTAGGCAGGTCCTTCACAATCCGTCCCACTAACAGAATATTTGCTCAACCCAATTTTCAATGCTACCCAAGAAATAAGCTTTGACAATTCTACCCACTCATGCGCGAGTCCCACTCAAATCCAACCCCTCTCACTCATGAATTTATCCAACCTAAATTTGAAACTACCCAAGGTCCTAGCTTCAATAACCCTACTAGGCAGACTGTTCCACTCATCAACTACCCTATTTCCAAACCAATACTTTCCTATATCCTTTCTAAATCTAAACTTATCTAACTTGAATCCATTATTGCGGGTTCTCTCTTGGAGATATCCTCAAGACCTTATTTATATCCCCTTTGTTAATACCCATTTTCCACTTGTATACCTCGATCATGTCTCCCTCATTCTACGTCTTACAAGTGAATGTAATTTTAGGTCTTCAATCTTTCTTCGTAAGGAAGATTTCTAATGCTATGTATTAATTTAGTCATTCTACGCTGAATGTTTTCTAACGAATTTATGTCCATTCTGTAATATGGAGACCAGAACTGAGCTGCGTAATCTAGGTGAGGCCTTACTAATGATGTATAAAGCTGTAATATAACCTCTGGACTTCTGTTGCTAACACTTCTTGATATAAATCCCAGTAATCTATTTGCCTTATTACGTACGCTTAGGCATTGCTGTCTTGGTTTAAGGTTGCTGCTTACCATCACCCCCAAGTCCTTCTCGCAATCTGTATGGCTAAGTTCTACGTTATTTAACTTATAAGTGCTTGGGTTATGGACACTCCGAGCTTCAGAACCTTGCATTTATCTACATTGAACTGCATCTGCCACTTTTCTGACCACGAATTAAGTTTGTCTAAATCTTCCTGAAGTTCTATGACATCTATGTTTGAATCAATTATCCTACCTATCTTCGTGTCGTCGGCGAATTTGCTCATATCACTAGTAATTCCCGCATCAAGGTCATTGATATATATTATAAATAACAATGGGCCTAAGACTGATCCCTGTGGAACACCACTTGTTACAAGTCCCCATTCGGATTTAACCCCATTTATGCACACTCTCTGCTTCCTATTGGTGAGCCATGACTCGATCCATGACAGCACTTTTCCCCCAATGCCATGAGCTGCCACTTTCTTTAACAGTCTCTGGTGCGGTACTCTATCAAAAGCCTTACTAAAGTCTAAATAAACAATATCGAATTCTTTATCGTGATCAACAGCCTCAAAAGCTTTACTGAAGAAGGTTAATAAATTAGATAGGCAGGAACGGCCCCTCGTGAATCCATGCTGGGTATCATTAATCAAATTATGGTTATCTAGATGGCTTCTAATAATATCAGCTATAATTGACTCTAGTAATTTGCCTACAATTGAGGTCAGGCTTATTGGGCGGTAGTTTGACGGTAGTGACTTGTCCCCTGCTTTAAAAATAGGAATTACATTAGCCATCTTCCACATATCAGACACTACACCTGTTTGAAGAGATAAATTAAAAATGTTAGATATTGGTTCACAGAGTTCCATTTTGCATTCCTTAAGAACCCTTGCAAAAAGCTCATCAGGACCCGGCGATTTATTTTGTTTCAGTCGGTCCAGCTGTTTCATAATCATTTCGCTAGTGACTGTGATATTACATAATTTATCTTCTTCAGGGCCTCTGTAAAAATTAATTACTGGGATATTATTAATGTCTTCCTGTGTGAAAACCGAGAGAAAATAATTATTAAAAATAGAGCACATATCATTCTCCTTGTCAGTAAGATGCCCAAAGTTATTTTTAAGGGGACCTATCTTATCCCTAACTTTTGTTCTATAAACCTGGAAAAAACTTTTGGGTTAGTTTTTGAATCCCTAGCAACTTTAATTTCATAGTCCCGTTTAGCTTTTCTTATTCCCTTTTAACGTCCCTCTTAATGTCAGTATACTGATTTATAAGATGACCCTCACCTCTTTTTATGCGCCTATAAATTCCTTTCTTCTGCCCTAAAAGATATTTGAGCCTATTATTCATCCATTTTGGGTCATTTCTACTTGATCTAATTTCTTTATACGGGATAAATGTTCTTTGGGCAGCCTGTATAGTGTTAAGAAAACTGTCATATTGATACCTCTCTTCTTCACCCCAGTCCACAGTTGATAAGTGTTCTCTAAGTCCATTATAATCTGCTAAGCGAAAATCTGGGACCATTACTGAATTATCCCTACTATCATACATCCATTCAATGCTAAAGGTAATTGACTTGTGGTCGCTTGAGCCGAGTTCCTCTGTAATTTCTAAATTATTAACAAGGGTTTCCTTGCTTGCCAGAACCAAGTCAAGTAGGTTATTTCCCCTTGTAGGTTCTGTTACAAACTGCTTCAAAAAGCAATCCTGAACTACTTCTAAAAAGTCGTTAGATTCAAAATTCCCTGTCATGAAATTCCAATCAATCTGACTAAAGTTAAAGTCCCCTAGAATTACTACGTTATCGTGTCTTGTGGCCTTAACAATTTCCTCCCAAAGTAGTCTCCCTTGTTCCCTATCTAAGTTTGGAGGACGGTAAATCACGCCTAAAATCAATTTTTTTTCACACCCCTCTGAAAATTCTATCCAGACAGACTCTGTTTGTGTTAATTCAGACTTTATACCCGTTTTTATGCAACAATTTAAATGATCACGGACATAGAGTGCCACCCCACCCCCTTTCCCGATACTTCTGTCTACTTGGAACAATTTAAAACCCTGAATGTGACATTCGGCAGGCAAGTCCCGATTTTTCATATTAAACCATGTCTCAGTTATTGCAAAAACATCAATATTACCCGTACTTGCAACTAATCTCAACTCGTCCATCTTATTCCTAGCACTACGACTATTGGTGTAATATATATTTAGAGACCCTCCTTTCTCTTTACCCTTCCTGCTCATCTCTGTTTTTCCACTATACCTATTACTGTCCTTGTCATCTAGTGTCACTAGCTTTCCACTGTCCACCTTATTCTGCCTATTACTAGTTCTCCTACAACTTATAATATTACTACACTGGGACTTCTCTGTTTTCCCCCCAAAACCCATACCACTAACTATTTCTAGTTTAAAGCCCTAACAGCTCCCTCCACTGCAGTTGCCAGTGCCCCCACCCCAGACCTGGATAAGTGAACCCCATCCCTGGCATACATGTCATTTCTGCCATAGAAGGGTCCCAGTTGTCAATGAATGTTACTGAATTTCCTTACAGTATTTGTCCAGCCAGCAATTGACACCAATTGCCCTGGACAGCCATTCATTTCAACTCCTCTCCTTGGCAAAATACCACATATGACAGGGTTCCCACCCTTCTTCCTAATTATGTCTATTGCTGACCTAAACCTGCTAGTCAGGTCCTCACTCCTACGTCTGCCAACATCGTTGCCTCCAGCACTGAGACAGATAATAGGATTGCTCCCATTACCTCTCATGATGTCGTCCAGACGGCTAACAATATCCTCCATCCCAGCCCCAGGAAAGCAAACCCTCTGTCTCCTACTCCTATCAATCAAACAGAAAGCCCTATCCATGTACCTAACCTGACTGTCCCCAACAACAACAATGTTTTTACCTTCCTTTGTGTCTTTCGTCGTGACGCTCCCAGAAGTCGACTCACATTCATCGGGTAGCACGGAGAATGGGTTCGATGTTTCCACAACATTCTCCTGGGTCTTCGTTGTTTCTACCTCTCCACCCGTCCTCTTGAGCCTTAACTTTGTCCCATGCGTTTTAGCCACTGTCCAGGTTCCTTTCCTGGCTTGAGGATTCTCAACAGGAGGATTACTACGAATCCTCTTGTTTTCCTCAGTCAGTCGCTGTATCTCAAGCTTAGCTACCCTCAGTTCTTCCTTCAGCTGCTGGTAGAGTAGCTCAAGAGAGGACATCTTCTTCAGATTGACAGAGAGCACACAAGACACGTCTGCAAATTCGCCGACGACACGAAGATAGGTAGAATAATTGATTCAAACATAGATGTCATAGAACTTCAGGAAGATTTAGACAAACTTAATTCGTGGTCAGAAAAGTGGCAGATGCAGTTCAATGTAGATAAATGCAAGGTTCTGAAGCTCGGGAGTGTCCATAACCCAAGCACTTATAAGTTAAATAACGTAGAACTTAGCCATACAGATTGCGAGAAGGACTTGGGGGTGATGGTAAGCAGCAACCTTAAACCAAGACAGCAATGCCTAAGCGTACGTAATAAGGCAAATAGATTACTGGGATTTATATCAAGAAGTGTTAGCAACAAAAGTCAAGAGGTTATATTACAGCTTTATACATCATTAGTAAGGCCTTACCTAGATTACGCAGCTCAGTTCTGGTCTCCATATTACAGAATGGACATAAATTCGTTAGAAAACATTCAGCGTAGAATGACTAAATTAATACATAGCATTAGAAATCTTCCTTACGAAGAAAGATTGAAGACCCTAAAATTACATTCACTTGTAAGACGTAGAATGAGGGGAGACATGATCGAGGTATACAAGTGGAAAATGGGTATAAACAAAGGGGATATAAATAAGGTCTTGAGGATATCTCTCCAAGAGAGAACCCGCAATAATGGATTCAAGTTAGATAAGTTTAGATTTAGAAAGGATATAGGAAAGTATTGGTTTGGAAATAGGGTAGTTGATGAGTGGAACAGTCTGCCTAGTAGGGTTCTTGAAGCTAGGACCTTGGGTAGTTTCAAAGTTAGGTTGGATAAATTCATGAGTGAGAGGGGTTGGATTTGAGTGGGACTCGCGCATGAGTGGGTAGAATTGTCAAAGCTTATTTCTTGGGTAGCATTGAAAATTGGGTTGAGCAAATATTCTGTTAGTGGGACGGATTGTGAAGGACCTGCCTAGTATGGGCCAACAGGCCTGCTGCAGTGTTCCTCCTTTCTTATGTTCTTATGTTCTTATATATATATATATATATATATATATATATATATATATATATAAATTGGACTAATCTTAATTCTTGGGAAGAGTTTCAGGTCCTTTCTTATGTTCCTCTTCACAGAGTCGTGAGATGTTACGCTACTGTGAGGTGTAGTCTTTGTTAGTGTGATGTGACTGTGAGGTGTATTCTGCCTCTTTATAAGCCTTCTTGTCATGTTTCCTTTTATAGTTCCTTGATAATGTGAGTAGTCACGAAAGCGCTTGGAATTCTTCTATTTTTCATAGTGGTTGTTTTGATATATATATATATATATATATATATATATATATATATATATATATATATATATATATATATATATATATATATATATTACGAAAGGTGGCATTGACAGTGTCTGCCTAGAGAGCAAGATTGATGTACACTGGGAGTTCAATCAATCAATTTTTAGGGTTTAAAGTCTTCTTGAGATGAACTGATTTTGAACAGCTTCAGTTGAGTAAAAGAAAAATTCTGGCTTAATCTTTCTGGGTAGCGCCTTCCACCCACAAGGGAAGAACCCAGGTTCAGTCCTGGGTGGGTCTGGACGCATAGGCTGTGTCATCCTGGACGGGAGTGAGGGGTAGTAGTAGACCTAAGGTAGACTGAAGTGGGATTATCCCTCCTGGCCTCTAAATTCAGTGATGTTAGGATTCATAGATTAGAAAAATCATGGATAAGAAAGGTAGATTAGAAAAGTCATAGATTAGAAAAGTCATAGATTATATTATTCATTCACACTTCCCATCCCCCCCCCCCGGCAAGGGGCTGGGGTCAGCCGATAGCAAATAACACAAAAACTTCCAACTCTCGCTAAAAAATTCCACTGCTGGTCATTCAGGGGAAAATTTTAAGTCAACACACGACAAAGTGTTGCGAGAGTGTTGCTGAGTGTTGGGGCGCCAGTGTTGACGTGCCAGTGTTGGGATGCCAGTGTTGCTGAGTGTTTGGGTGCCAGTGTTGACGTGCCAGTGTTGGGGTGCCAGTGTTGACGTGCTAGTGTTGACGTGCCAGTGTTGACGTGCCAGTGTTGGGGCGCCAGTGTTGACGTGCCAGTGTTGGGGTCCCAATATTAAGTGCTTATGCTGGGGTGCCAATGTATTTAAAATATCCATGCCATGTATATTAGACACCAATGCAATGCAATGTATACAAATATACACATTAAATGGATGCAGACTCACATAATAAATACACCAACCACACCGTGTGTCAGGCTGCACCAATATCCATGTCATGAATACACAAATTGAGTACCAAAAAAAAAAAAAAAAAAAAAAAATAGGCTGTCGAAAGCCATTCCTATTTAAACTCAGCTGAACATTTTAAAATAACATTCATATTTCTGTCGTTCAGGAAAAGCGCCATAAAAATGTGGGCGAGAAATACCTGCTTGTTTTTTCCTTAATATATATTTTTCCCCTCACGTAAAACGGCTTTTGTTAAATTGTTTACGATATAGTGTCAATTAGGGGAAAACAATTTGGTAATATGAGTGCAGTCGCTTTTATGTAAATTAATTTACAGTTAAAATTTATATGATAATTTTTGATGATTTTTTATAGCCTGTTCAAATCTAAATAGATAGAATTTGACAAAAAAAAAAATGTATGAAATACTGGATAGCATTTCGAACACACTGAATGTATATTATAGCGTTAGGCGACTTATATGAACGTTCTATAGTAGTGAGACTTGATGTATATGCTTTTTTATTATTATTATTATTATTATTATTATTATTATTATTATTATTATTATTATTATTAGTGTATTACAATTTTTCTTCTTCGTCGTCTTCTTCTTATTATTATTATAGGGAAGCGCTAGACCCTTAGGGCTCTTACAAATAACAGAGAAACCTAAGAAGAAGAAAAAAAAGAGAAAAGAGCAAATTGATAACCTGTTATCCACTCTGTGAGGATAACTACCCAGGAAGAACACACTGATAACAACTTGTTATCCACTCTGTGAGGATAACTACCCAGGAAGAACACACTGATAACAACTTGTTATCCACTCTGTGAGGACAACTACCCAGCAAGGGCAGCCAGGGGGGGGGGGGATAAAAAAATTGTCTTCATCAGTCTTGGATTGAATATTAGGTTCACTTCAGTAAAGTTTAATTACATCGATGGCTTTACCAAATTACCTTGTTTAAGAAGGTCAGAACTTGAGCGACCTTACCTCGTATTTTTACAATGAAAATGTTTAAGGTGAGAGGAGAGGAGCAGGAGGCCTGGGTCAGTAGGCCTACCGCAGGTTTTTTTGGGGGAGGGGGAGGGGACTTGGAAAAAACAGTTCTACTGAAAGTTATTTGTTACCGGAGTGTTATTAACCCGGAAATCTTACCCGGGTCTTTTTGGCATCGAGTCGAAGATCAGAGACGAAGGCTCTATGATGGAGATGAATCAGGGAACGGGTTGGGGTTGGAACCCAGGGCGGGTTAGTTCTAAGACTCACAGGCCGGTGCGCTAACCACTCGGCCAGCTGGCTCTAATGAGACGAATTTTGAAAATTTCGTGTTGTAAAGTCATTATCATCTTTATATCTTGCTCTTATATCATGAATTATAAATCCATCACAGTTTTGCAGTACACTTTATATTATAATAACCTTCAGCTGAATCATCCAAAACAACTGTCTTTTTTATTATTATCGCTGAACCTGAAGTGGAAATTCCAGTGGTTCTAAACTCTGCGCCACAAGCTTTATTTATGGTGGCCGGATTAAAGAGCAGAGTTTATAAAGCGAGATAGTAACTTCCCTCTAACTGTTGGCTCTGAGACTGCCTCAGCCAGGAGTAACACACTCACGTAACTAGCTACTGTGTTTTGGATAAACGACAGTCTTCGTAGTGTACGAATAATAATAATAATAATAATAATAATAATAATAATAATAATAATAATAATAATAATAATAATAATAATAATAATAATAATAATAATAATATATTTGCGGGAAAACGCTAACTGGACCGGTAAGCCAGCGAAGGCCTCGGTCAGATGACCAAAAGCTCCAGCTGCGGGTCATCACACGACTAAACACCCGCGTCAGGAAACACTTGTCGTTTCCTGGCGAACCTTACCTAACCTAAACTAAACTCATGCGGATAATATAGTGCATGAGTTAAAAATAGGAGGCAATTCCTTGGACCAAGAGCCCTTCACTAGCATGTGGGCACTTCCCTCTATAGACGGGACTGCCTTTCAAACCACGTAAGAACAGCTTTAACGAGGAGATCTGCACGTATTCAATAATCATTTACAAGAGGATAGCCTCGTTCCCGTGATTGCAAAATAAGATCATATGTCCTTCCCTTCTCCTTCCTCTCTGGGAGCAGCGAACGTGTGTTAGAATTGGAATCTCTTGGACGATGCTCCAATTGATCTGGTGTATCTCAGGGATCCATTGAAACTCCGGTGTTTCTTTGTCTCGGCCATGAATTCGTTTCCTTAGGTACCATCAGGGTCTCACACACACTATAGTTTACATTACGTCCTCGGTTTGCTCAAAGGTTATTCCTGGAGCGTAACTTGCGCTACAGTGGGAACAGTAGCCTAGATCCAGCCAGGCTGGCAAGATGCACATCTCTGGATATGGTGGATTTCAACATGTGAACGAAACATTACTAAACACCAAGAAGAGTAGTGTGTATCTCGCTTTGTCCCGAAGAAAGTTTTAGTAGTAGAACGAACAACAACGACGGAAAAAAAAAAGTGTAAGCACCGAAAAATATCTCTGCCATGGGTGGAAAATTCTCCAGGCTCTGTGTGTGTGTGTGTCTGTGTGAGGAAAAAACAGCAACCTGAGAGTTGTCTCAGAAAAAAATAATGACGACAAAGAAAGGCCAACAAAACTTTTGGAATCAAAGAAGCCATTGAATATACCATAACAGAAAAATGATCAAGCATCTCTTAAAATTCGTAGGACGCCGTTGAAGCAGGAAGACTGCACCCCAGGGAGCACATTACACCGCCATCATAACATCAATGCAGCATGACCAAGCTCATTCAACATCTAAACTGCCATCAACAGACAGTTTGAGAAAAGTCTCAAAGCACTTAATCTGTTCTCACTTGGGAAGCGGAGACTGCGACGAGATTTCATTCGAAATTTTAGGATACTATTTGTTTGATACACTCAAGTGCGATGAATTATTTAAAGTGCAAAGTGATGCAATAACGAGGAATAACACCATGAAACACTGAGACAAGAGATACAACACGTATCTGGGTACAGTTACTCTGCAGAATTATAGAATACTGATACCGTCCTTCCTCTGAAGTTGTAAATGTTAATTTTTTTTTTTTTTTTTTTTTTTTTTTTTATTAACACATTGGCCGATTCCCACCAAGGCAGGGTGGCCCGAAAAAGAAAAACTTTCATCATCATTCACTCCATCACTGTCTTGCCAGAAGGGTGCTTTACACTACAGTTATAAAACTGCAACATTAACACCCCTCCTTCAGAGTGCCGGCACTGTACTTCCCATCTCCAGAACTCAAGTCCGGCCTGCCGGTTTCCCTGAATCCCTTCATAAATGTTACTTTGCTCACACTCCAACAGCACGTCAAGTATTAAAAACCATATGCCTCCATTCACTCCTATCAAATACGCTCACACATGCTTGCTGGAAGTCCAAGCCCCTCGCACACAAAACTTCCTTTACCCCTCCCTCCAACCTTTCCTAGGCCGACCCCTACCCCGCCTTCCCTCCACTACAGATTTATACACTCTCAAGTCACTCTGTCTCGTTCCATTCTCTCTACATGTCCAAACCACCTCAACAACCCCTCCTCAGCTCTCTGGACAATCGTTTTGGTGATCCCGCACCTCCTCCTAATTTCCAAACTCCGAATTCTCTGCATTATATTCACACCACACATTGACCTCAGACATGACATCTCCACTGCCTCCAGCCTTCTCCTCGTTGCAACATTCATCACCCATGCTTCACACCCATATAAGAGCGTTGGTATAACTATACTCTCATACATTCCCTCTTTACTTCCATGGACAAAGTTCTTTGTCTCCACAGACTCGAAGTGCTCCACTCACCCTTTTCCCCTCATCAATTCTATGATTCACCTCATCCTTCATAGACCCATCCGCCGACATATCCACTCCCAAATATCTGAATACATTCACCTCCTCCATACTCTCTCCCTCCAATCTGATATCCAATCTTTCGTCACCTATTCTTTTGTTAGCCTCATCACCTTACTCTTTCCTATATTCACTTTCAATTTTCTTCTTTTACACACCCTACCAAATTCATCCACCAACCTCTGCAGCTTCTCTTCAGAATCTCCCAAAAGCACAGTGTCATCAGCAAAAAGCAACTGTGACAACTCCCACTTTGTATTTGCTTCTTTATCTTTTAGCCCAACACCTCTTGCCAAGACCCTCGCATTCACTTCTCTTACAACCCCATCTATAAATATATTGAACAACCACGGTGACATCACACATCCTTGTCTAAGGCCCACTTTTACTGGGAAATAGTCCCTTCCCTCCTACACACTCTAACCTGAGCCTCACTATCCTCATAAAAACTCTTCACTGCTTTCAGTAACCTTCCTCCTATTCCATACACCTGCAACATCTGCCACATTGCCCCCCTATCCACCCTATCATACGCCTTTTCCAAATCCATAAATGCCACAAAAACATCTTTACCCTTATCCAAATACTGTTCACCTATATGTTTCACTGTAAACACTTGGTCTACACACCCCCTACCTTTCCTAAAGCCCCCTTGTTCATCTGCTATCCTGCTTTCTGTTTTACTCTTAATTCTTTCAATAATAACTCTACCATACACTTTACCAGGTACACTCAACAGACTTATTCCCCTATAATTTTTGCACTCTCTTTTGTCCCCTTTGCCTTTATACAAAGGAACAATACACGCTCTCTGCCAATCCCTAGGTACCTTACCCTCTTCCATACATTTATTAAATAATAGCACCAACCACTCCAAAATTATATCCCCACCTGCTTTTAACATTTCTATCTTTATCCCATCAATCCCAGCTGCCTTACCCCTTTCATTCTACCCACTGCCTCACGAACTTCCCTACACCCACAACTGGCTCTTCCACACTCCTACAAGATGTTATTCCTCCTTGCCCTACACACGAAATCACAGCTTCCCTGTCTTCATCAACATTTAACAAATCCTCAAAATATTCTCTCCATCTTCCCGATACCTCTAACTCTCCATTTAATAATTCTCCTCTCCTATTTTTAACTGTCAAATCCATTTGTTCTCTAGGCTTCCTCAACTTATTAATCTCATTCCAAAACTTTTCTTATTTTCAACAAAATTTGCTGATAACATCTCACCCACTCTCTCATCTGCTCTCTTTTACATTGCTTCACCACTCTTTTAACCTCTCTTTTTCTCTCCATATACTCTTCCCTCCTTGCATCACTTCTACTTTGTAAAAACCTCTCATATGCTAACTTTTTCTCCCTTACTACTCTCTTTACATCATCATTCCACCAATCGCTCCTCTTCCCTCCCGCACCCACTCGCCTGTAACCACAAACTTCTGCTGAACACTCTAACACTACATTTTTAAATCTACCCCATACATTTTCGACCCCATTGCCTACACTCTCACTAGCCCATCTATCCTCCAATAGTTGTTTATATCTTACCCTAACTGCCTCCTCTTTTAGTTTATAAACCTTCACCTCTCTTTTACTTACTGATTCTATTTTCCTTGTATCCCATCTACCTTTTACTCCCACTGTAGCTATAACTAAAAAGTGATCTGATATATCTGTAGCCCCTCTATAAACATGTACATCCTGAAGTCTACTCAACAGTCTTTTATCTACCAATACATAGTCCAACAAACTACTGTCATTACGCCCTACATCATATCTTGTATACTTATTTATCCTCTTTTTCTTAAAATATGTATTACCTATAACTAAACCCCTTTCTATACAAAGTTCAATCAAAGGGCTCCCATTATCATTTACACCTGGCACCCCAAACTTACCTACTACACCCTCTCTGCATGTTTCTCCCACTTTAGCATTTAGGTCCCCTACCACAATTACTCTCTCATTTGGTTCAAAAGTTCCTATACATTCGCTTAACATCTCCCAAAATCTCTCTCTCTCCTCTACACTCCTCTCTTCTCCAGGTGCATACATGGGGAAGTGGAAAAGAATCTTTCCTCCGTAAGCCATGCGTGTCGTATGAGGCGACTAAGATGCCGGGAGCAATGGGCTAGTAACCCCTTCTCCTGTACAAATCTACTAAAAACGAGAAGAAGAAAAACTTTATAAAATTGGGTTGTCTGAATGTGCGTGGATGTAGTGCGGATGATAAGAAAGAGATGATTGCCGATGTTATGAATGAAAAGAAGTTGGATGTCCTGGCCCTAAGCGAAACAAAGCTGAAGGGGGTAGGCGAGTTTCAGTGGGGAGAAATAAATGGGATTAAGTCAGGAGTATCTGAGAGAGTTAGAGCTAAGGAAGGGGTAGCAATAATGTTGAAGGATCAGTTATGGAAGGAAAAGAGGGAATATAAATGTGTAAATTCAAGGATTATGTGGATTAAAATAAGGGTCGGATGCGAAAAGTAAATGTTAATATATTTAATTAAAAAAAACCCGGTTGAATAAGCACTGTACGCATATTAGAATATAACAGATACCATAGAAGAGTTGATTGGAGGCAATGGAAGAGATGCAGTGAGAAGGAGGAAGGCGAAGAAGATAAACCTCAAGCAAATATTTAGGACATTTTAATACGGACACGTTTCGGTCGGTATTACGTACCTGGGATCAGTCAGAAGGAAGTCTAACCTCAATCATCCTTTAATGAACCAATCTTTCTGGTCAAATAGACCCTAATATGTTCTGGTCTGATAGATTAAAATATGAAAAAGCCAAAGTGAACCAAAAATTAAGATGTTTTTACCTATAACTCGCAAACTGACGGTTTAATAGGCCTATGAGCAACACCGAGGCGCTGACTTCAAAAGCATAATCAATTTGTCTTAGACTTAATTCATTATCTGAGGATCATATCTGAAAATCCAGAGTTTGTAATCCAGATGGATCATTTGTTTGAATCAGGTCAGGTCAAGCGTGATCCCTGGCAGTAGAGACCAAAGGATGACTAAGAAAGATTAGTTTCCTGCTCCACAAACTCTTTGAACCCTCTTGTTAAATTTGCAAGATTAGATTCTTAAAAAAGTATTGGATGGAAGATTATTGTGCTTGAAGCGAGTGTAAGTTGAAAGTCATAGGGAAGAAGCCTTCAGTATATTAGGTTCTGCTCTGCTAATATGCCTTCCTATAGGCCAATCTCGTTCCACGGAAATATATTGTTTTTAGTTGAGATCCTCCATTGGGCAACAACTTAGGATCAGAGACCATCCACCAGGGGATTAGGGTGATGTTTCTAGATCTCCAGACAAGGCTCCTTTTCTATCCTGGAGATTTCTCGGGGAATTACAACGTTTTTCTTCGAGTCACCTCGAGAGAAGCATATTAACTCGATTATCTGATTAAAACCTTTACACAACACTTTCAAAGTCACGTAGGTGAAGATACTTGAGTTATACCAGACATACCCATGCTGTTAGAGGCAGCTTAACCATCACAGAGATACATAAGTGTTACATGAACAGTATTTCTGAAACTATTTAGATTATTTTAATAAACCATCCACAGTAGGCGACGTTGGGATATATATATATATATATATATATATATATATATATATATATATATATATATATATAATATATATATATATATATATATATATATATATATATAGCTAGGATACTTGATAATATACCATGAACAAAATATTTGGATATTTTTATATATATATTTTAAAAGAATCGTTTCTAAACTCTTTGCAGTTTTTACATTCGAGTTCATAATAGTGTGGGCCTGCTAAAATATGTTGATTATGTTTACGTTTGGAAAGATTGTATCAGGGAGTGACCAAGGGTATATATACAATGAGACGTGTATTTCTATCTCTCTCTCTCTCTCTCTCTCTCTCTCTCTCTCTCTCTCTCTCTCTCTCTCTCTCATCTCTCTCTCTCTCTCTCTCTCTCTCTCTCTCTGTCTATCTATCTGTCTCTCATTGTGTACACGAAGAGAGAGGTGACTTTATTCCATGTTTTAGAATTTAAAGCATTTTTAACTGGCAGTTTACTGATGACATTCAACCTTCATGACCACTGCATAGTCTACCACTTCATGACCACTGCTTTAAATCAAGTAAACCAACCATAGAGCAAGGCTGTCGTGTTTCAGCAGCTGAAGCTCTCACTTACTGAAGTGACTGCTATTACTTCAACTTCAGTAGTTACGGCTCTAACTCTCACCAGCTGGAGCGACCACTGCTGCTTCAGTAGTTACGCCTCTAACTTTCTTTAGCCTCCAGGTAACAACGTAGATCTCCCCCGAACTAAACACACGAACTCCTCTCGAATATATGAACGAGGGGCGAAACGTCTTATTCACATACATGTCAGTGCATTTTACCATTAATGAAAATTATTCGTTTTCTCTTTCAGGTGACTTATTATGATATAGATGTGCATTATAAAGCGTCAGCTGACGCCTATTTAAGCGCCAGCCTCCTTGCCTGTTGCTGAGGGACTAATTACCTCATCTTTTGTACATATATAGTTCTACTGTCTTCAAGTTATGTCCTAGAATCTGTATTGATAAAGCCACTGGAGGGCGAAACGTCTACAATAAAGATACCAATATGTCGCACATGTGTCTAAATTTCATCTTGTTGTTATTGTATACAATTCATGTACAATGTAAGTGGAATTTATTTCACATGCTGATGGGTCCATCTTGGTTGTAATGATGGTGGTAATAGAAGGAGTGGTGGTGGTAGGTAGCGGCAGTGGTAATGGTGTGGGTGGTGGTAGTAGTTGTAATTTGTTTTAGTGGTGTTAGTAGTAGTGGTGTGAGGTAGTAGCAATAGTAGTGGCAGTAGTAATGGTGATAGTAGTAGTGGTAGTGGTGGTAGGTAGTAGTGGTGGTAGGTAGTAGTGGTGGTAGGCAGTAGTAGTAGTAGTTGTGGTGGTAGCCAGTAGTAGTAGTGGTAGTGGTGGTAGGTAGTAGTTGTAGTGGTGCTAGGCAGTAGTAGTATTAGTAGTGGTGGTAGGCAGTAGTAGTAGTGGTAGTGGTAGTGGTGGTAGGCAGTAGTAGTAGTGGTAGGTAGTAGTAGTAGTGGTGGTAGGTAGTAGTGGTAGTAGTGGTAGGTAGTAGTGGTAGTGGTGGTAGGTAGTAGTGGTAGTGGTGGTAGGAAATAGTAGTAGTAGTAGTGGTGGTAGGTAGTAGCGTTATTGGTGGTAGGTAGTGGTGGTAGGTAGTAGTGGTAGTGGTGTCAGGCAGTAGTAGTAGTGGTAGTGCTGGTAGGTAGTAGTGGTAGTGGTGGCAGGCAGTAATAGTAGTGGTAGTGGTGGTAGGTAGTAGTGGTAGTGGTGGCAGGCAGTAGTAGTAGTGGTAGTGGTGGTAGGCAGTAGTAGTAATGGTAGTGGTGGTAGGTAGTAGTGTTAGTGGTGGCAGGCAGTAGTAGTAGTGGTAGTGGTGGCAGGCAGTAGTAGTAGTAGTAGTAGTAGTGGTAGTGGTGGCAGGCAGTAGTATTAGTGGTAGTAGTGGTAGTGGTGGCAGGCAGTAGTAGTAGTAGTAGTGGTAGTGGTGGCAGGCAGTAGTAGTAGTGGTAGTGGTGGCAGGCAGTAATAGTAGTGGTAGTGGTGGTAGGTAGTAGTGGTAGTGGTGGCAGGCAGTAGTAGTAGTGGTAGTGGTGGTAGGCAGTAGTAGTAATGGTAGTGGTGGTAGGTAGTAGTGGTAGTGGTGGCAGGCAGTAGTAGTAGTGGTAGTGGTGGCAGGCAGTAGTATTAGTGGTAGTAGTGGTAGTGGTGGCAGGCAGTAGTAGTAGTGGTAGTGGTGGCAGGCAGTAGTATTAGTGGTAGTAGTGGTAGTGGTGGCAGGCAGTAGTAGTAGTGGTAGTGGGCAGGTGTAAGTGGTAGTAGTGGTAGTGGTGGCAGGCAGTAGTAGTAGTGGTAGGTAGGTGGTAGTGGTGGCAGGCAGTAGTAGTAGTGGTAGTGGTGGCAGGCAGTGTAGTGTGGCGCAGTATGTGGTAGTGGTGGCAGGCAGTAGTAGTGGTAGTAGTGGTAGTGGTGGCAGGCAGTAGTAGTAGTGGTAGTGGTGGTAGGGTGGGGGAGTAGTGTGTAGTGGTGGCAGGCAGTAGTAGTAGTGGTGTAGTGGTGGTGAGGGTAGTAGTAGTGGTAGTGGTGGCAGGGCAGTAGTAGTAGTGGTGGTGGTAGTAGTGGTAGTGGTGGCAGGCAGTAGTAGTAGTGGTAGTGGTGGTAGGTAAGTGGTAGTGTGAGGAAAGGTAGTGGGAGTGGTGGCAGGGCAGTAGTAGTAGTGGTAGTGGTGGCAGGCAGTATTGTTAGTAGTGGTAGTGGTGGCAGGCAGTAGTAGTAGTGGTAGTGGTGGCAGGCAGTAGTAGTAGTGGTAGTAGTGGTAGTGGTGGCAGGCAGTAGTAGTAGTGGTAGTAGTGGTAGTGGTGGCAGGCAGTAGTAGTAGTGGTAGTGGTGGCAGGCAGTAGTAGTAGTGGTAGTGGTGGCAGGCAGTAGTAGTAGTGGTAGTGGTGGCAGGCAGTAGTAGTAGTGGTAGTAGTGGTAGTGGTGGCAGGCAGTAGTAGTAGTGGTAGTGGTGGCAGGCAGTAGTAGTAGTGGTAGTGGTGGCAGGCAGTAGTAGTAGTGGTAGTAGTGGTAGTGGTGGCAGGCAGTAGTAGTAGTGGTAGTAGTGGTAGTGGTGGCAGGCAGTAGTGGTAGTGGTGGCAGGCAGTAGTAGTAGTGGTAGTAGTGGTAGTGGTGGCAGGCAGTAGTAGTAGTGGTAGTGGTGGCAGGCAGTAGTAGTAGTGGTAGTGGTGGTAGGTAGTAGTGGTAGTGGTGGCAGGCAGTAGTAGTAGTGGTAGTGGTGGTAGGTAGTAGTGGTAGTGGTGGCAGGCAGTAGTAGTAGTGGTAGTGGTGGTAGGTAGTAGTGGTAGTGGTGGTAGGTAGTAGTGGTAGTGGTGGTAGGTAGTAGTGGTAGTGGTGGTAGGTAGTAGTGGTGGTTGATATAAGACAGACCCCACATCTCACTAACACATTTACTATCATTCACCTCATGTTTTTCACTCAGTAATTAGTTTACTCGCCTGGTCTTAATATCTCGTTTTCATTCATGGAATTCAAACTTTTTGAAGAAAAAAAAGTTTTTTTTTTCACATTGATAAAAAATTAATTGAGTTTTCTCTGGGAGTCAATAACTTTTTCTAAACTGTTGTGTGTGAATTTTTTTGTTTGCTTGCTTTAACCTCCTTAGAATATGTTATATATATTCTACGATGTTTTTTGGGTATTTTTTGAGAATTATTTTAACCGAGGATAACATTGCATTAACTGGAGATTGGTGGAGGCTCGATCCTCCATCTGCTAAACGTGATCCAGCTGGTATAAATACCAGCTTCCAGGTATTTATACCAAGAGGCGAATTCTATGTATTTATTTCTGGGACGAATGGAGACACCGGCGTTTTCTTTACTCCATGTAAAACTCACAGAGAGAAACAAATATTTGTATAATAAACAAAAATGATGTGGGTTTTTGGAGCGAGAATGACGACTTGGTGAGAAAAAAGAGAAGTTAAAATATTCAAGCTGAGGAAACATATATCTCAATGGTTGGCACCAATGCATAGACAATGGACTTTTGCGAGCAAGAATTCATGATTTTATGGACAAAAGTGGCCTAGAATAATGCATAAAAATGAGGTAGTTGTCAACCAGCACTCGTTATTTAAGTTAGGAGGAGAGAAATAGTGAAAGCCAGAGAGAGAGAGACAGAGATAAGTCAGCTTTATCAGCCTTAAGAACCAAATACCCTTCAACACTGGTGAAGCATTTATTGACCTAAGGAACTGAAGCTACGACAGCCTCTTAAAAAGAACATACGAATGGAGGAACATTGCAGAAGGCCTATTGGCCCATACAAGGCAGATCCTTATCAAAACCACCCCTTCCCAAAGAATTTACTCCCGTACACCAATCAAACCCAGGCCCTCCCACTCATATATTTGTCCACTCCCTTCTTAATGCTACCCAGGGTCCTAGCCTATGTATCTTTCTTACCAATAGTTTAATTGTCTATTGTTTTCTTTTTTTAACCACTCTGAGCTTCAACTGCTGCGTTCTGACCCTGGCGTCCAGAAATTATTTGTTGCATAACCTCTGTCAGACGCTACTTGTAAAGGTGTTCCCATACTAATTTTTCTTCATTTATTCGTTGCCCGTGAGTCGAACTCTGTTGCCTGTAAGGCGAACTCAGTTACCCATCAGTTGAACTCGACGCAGGAGAGAATTTATTCCCCAGGTTCCGTGGGTATTTATGTTGCTAGCTCCATCATCACGGTTTTTAACTTGACGAATATTCGTCATTGTTAAAACTAGCATTTCGGATAGACCCAGGGCCTGTTGCAGGAGGACCCAGGGCCTGTTGCAGGAAGACCCAGGGCCTGTTGCAGGAGGACCCAGGCCCTACTGTGGGTATTGACAATCAAGAGACACAATGGACTTCCAATATTAGGCAGGAGACACCGTCACCACCACTCCAGATCACTTTATTGATCGCTACGAACTACACCTGAAGAAGGAACACCGCCGGTCATTAGCAAGGAAAAAGTTTTCAACTAGGTGTTCAGGCGTTCAGAGGTGGTTAGAGTTCATGGACAGAAGTTAGTGGGATTTTTTAAGCGTGAATAGAATCTACTTAGCATGTACCATTAGGCAAAAGTAATGAGAGTGAAACGTTCTCATTAGTTGCACATGTGAACTTTTGCCTAACATATTTATGTACTATCTGTATAGTCAACCGCAGTATTACCATAAACCAGTAGGCCTGTTGCAGTGTTCTAAGTTCTTTTTTCTTCGTTTTATCATTATTATTATTATTATAATCAAAACCAAACGTTAAACCCACTAGGGTCATATAGCAACTTTGTTTTATCAGCTCACTTATCGTGGACGAGGTGGCGACTGGAACTCTGGTGTTGCCCTTGTTTAGTGTTTGTAATATTTTATGCAACAAGGGAAGTTTAAGCATCTGTCCATGTTACTGCTTTTGTTGGGTGTACGAAACTTTTTTTTGCAGCGTTTCTTCTGCAATTGTTAGGAATGAAGAGGGAAATGGTCGATGCGTAGAACAATCTTCCGAGTAAGGTAATCGAGGCTAGGACCCTGGGTAGCATTAAGAAGGGAGTGGACAAATATATGAGTGGGAGGGCCTGGGTTTGATTGGTGTACGGGAGTAAATTCTTTGGGAAGGGGTGGTTTTGATAAGGATCTGCCTTGTATGGGCCAATAGGCCTTCTGCAATGTTCCTCCATTCGTATGTTCTTTTTAAGAGGCTGTCGTAGCTTCAGTTCCTTAGGTCAATAAATGCTTCACCAGTGTTGAAGGGTATTTGGTTCTTAAGGCTGATAAAGCTGACTTATCTCTGTCTCTCTCTCTCTGGCTTTCACTATTTCTCTCCTCCTAACTTAAATAACGAGTGCTGGTTGACAACTACCTCATTTTTATGCATTATTCTAGGCCACTTTTGTCCATAAAATCATGAATTCTTGCTCGCAAAAGTCCATTGTCTATGCATTGGTGCCAACCATTGAGATATATGTTTCCTCAGCTTGAATATTTTAACTTCTCTTTTTTCTCACCAAGTCGTCATTCTCGCTCCAAAAACCCACATCATTTTTGTTTATTATACAAATATTTGTAATAATATTGGTAGAATAACGACAATATGTTAAGTAAAAGGACACAAATGCAACTAATGTGACATTTTATTGTGGCAACGTTTCGCTCTCCAGGAGCTTTCTCAAGCCGTTACAAGCGTTACATGGACACAGTGGGCTAAATATACTCTCAAAGTGAGGTGAAATACTAGTGGTGGTCGAGGTAGTAGTGATAAGCCCACTGTGTCCATGTAACGCTTGTAACGGCTTGAGAAAGCTCCTGGAGAGCGAAACGTTGCCACAATAAAATGTCACATTAGTTGCATTTGTGTCCTTTTACTTAACATACAAATATTTGTTTCTCTCTGTGAGTTTTACATGGAGTAAAGAAAACGCCGGTGTCTCCATTCGTCCCAGAAATAAATTCATAGAAGTGGCAGATGCAGTTTAATATAGATAAATGCAAAGTTCTAAATATTGGACAGGACAATAACCATGCCACATATAAACTAAATAATGTAGATCTTAATACTACTGATTGCGAAAAGGATTTAGGAGTTCTGGTTAGCAGTAATCTAAAACCAAGACAGCAGTGCATAAGTGTTCGCAATAAAGCAAACAGAATCCTTGGCTTCATATCAAGAAGCATAAATAATAGGAGTCCTCAGGTTGTTCTTCAACTCTATATATCCTTGGTTAGGCCTCATCTAGATTATGCTGCACAGTTTTGGTCACCGTATTACAGAATGGATATAAATGCTCTGGAAAACGTACAAAGGAGGATGACTAAGTTGATTCCATGTATCAGAAATCTTCCCTATGAGGATAGACAGAGGGTTCTGAATCTGCACTCTAGAAAGGCGTAGAATTAGGGGAGATATGATTGTGTATAAATGGAAAACAGGAATAAATAAAGGGGATGTAAATAGCGTGCTAAAAATATCTTGTATTGACAGGACTCGAAGCAATGGCTTTAAGTTGGATAAATTCAGATTCAGAAGGGATATAGGAAAGCATTGGTTTGGTAATAGAGTTGTGGATGAGTGGAACAAACTCCCGAGTACAGTTATAGAGGCTAAAACGTTGTGTAGTTTTAAAAATAGGCTAGATAAATATATGAGTGGGTGCGGGTGGGTGTGAGTTGGTCCTGACTAGTTTGTGCTACTAGGTCAGATGCCGTGCTCCTTCCTTAAGTGAATGTAACCTGACCTGGCTGGGTCGGGGCATTGGCTTAAGCCGGTGGGAGACTTGGACCTGCCTCGCATGGGCCAGTAGGCCTGCTGCAGTGTTCCTTCTTTCTTATGTTCTTATGCCTAAATGTCGCCTGTGTCTTACTTGTCGGTATTGTATGCCATTTTATATTCAATTACACTATTGCCAACATAAAAATCAATAACCACTGTTAGTGGACTGGTGATTAATGGGTTTTAACGTAATTTTTACTCTTTAATGTTAACAGGGAGAGATGGGTTAGGTAAGATTCGTCAGGAAAAAGATTGATAGGTCTTAGTCATATAATGACCAGCCACTGGATTATCTTATCGAGGCCTTCCACTGGCTTACTTACTTTACCTCCCCACTGGTTCTGGTGTCACCTCTGTTTTCGACTGTGTAGACGAAACCTGCACCGTCTACAAGGACTGTATATAATACAAATGATTGGATTCGAAATGAATAAATTTAAAATTAGAAATAACAAGCGAATGTTCTGTTACTTAGACAACCGCATGTGTAGAGCTGGTTTGGTGGGTAGGACTTGCTTAGCAAAAGAAAGGTGGGACTTGCTTAACAAGAAGCAGTGCTAGAGGTGCGTGGAAGTTTCACAGTGACATATAAAGTTCCATTGTCAGCTTAATTGCGTTTGGCCAGTCAAAATTATAATGATATTAAAACTGACTAAAAATTTATATATTTAGGACGAAAAAGCAAATAATTTGTAAATTCATTTTTTAATTTATTTCCCTTACTAAAACATAATAAAAGAAATAGAATTTATACAAAAGTGATGGACATGTAATATTAAGGACATTTTATATAACTAAACAAAGTGATATAAATATTAATGATCGTAGGTGATCTTGGGCTCAAAACACTTTGTGACAAACTCGTGTTGAGTGGTAGTGACAGTGGCCTCAAGAGTGCGATCAGTGAAGCTGGTGACTGTAGCAGTGGCAGCCTGCACGAAGGTCTTGAAGCTGGTCTCCGTGACGAAGAATGGACGAACTTCAGTCTTGGTGAAGAAGGCGCTGATGGTGTCGACGACGGTGACTGTGCTGTATGCAGTCTCTTGATTGACTACTGTCAGGGTCTGGGTGACTGTATGGGGAATAACGGCTGTCTGCGTGATGGTCTGTTCGTTGACAGCCACCTCCGTGGCCAGGAGCTGAATGGTCTGTGTGGCCACGGCTGTGGCCAGTGATGTAGAGTACTTGGTCTGGTAGACGGTGGCTGTTACATAGCTGGTCTGGGTGGCGACCTCTGGCGCTGGGTAGTTGGTGATCGTCTGAGTTTCGAACACTGTGGAAGGCACTACGATGAGGCTGGTAACGAAGATGGTGTGGCGAGTGTACTGCAGGTCATACTGCGTCACCTGGTCTTTGAGAGCGTTCACGTTAGTCCTGGTGACCAGGATGGTCTCCTGCTTAGGTTGGCAGGTAGGCTGTGGGGCGCCGTAGTCACCGCTGGCCAGAGAGAGAGCCAGAAGGCTGAAGCAGAGGACAGCACGCAGCATGGTGGTGGTTGATGTGGATGAACCAAGAGAAGTGTGTCTCTGGGCAGGTATAGCGGGTTTTTATACTCCCGGACTGATCAGTGACCCCGCCCCCGCGCTGCCGGTACCTGGGTAAATAGTAGTAGTAGTAGTAGTAGTAGTAGTAGTAAAACCTTGAAGGTAGTTCTTGAGTGATGTAACAGTAATAGATTAGGACTGAAGTCACTCGTGGCGAACCGTTTCCTCTAATAAATGTTCTGAACTGTACATAAGTGGGTGTTTTTCCACATCTTCTCTGTATCACCACACTATGTATCAGTAATAGCAGTGTAACAGAAGCTGTAGTAGTAACAATAGTAGTAGTAGTAGTAGCAATAGTAGTAGTAGTAATAGCTGCAGTAGCAATGCTTGTCCTTAGCATCGCTCTTAGCTTGGCTCAAATACTGTAACCGGGTTTAGCACTTGTTGACAGAGGTCTCAGTGAACTTGCCTCGCCTTAAAAGTATATTATTAAAATAATAATAATATGCAATACCGACAAGTAGATAAGGCACATACTATATGGAATCCTTACTGCCGAAATGTTTCGCCTTCTCTGTAGGCGTCTTCAGCCGAATATAGAGGTGACAAATATTGCAGACAGCAGAGGCAGTGGAAAGGTAAAAACGGGGCAATCAGTCTGTCTTGAAGTAGTAGTTTTGAAGTGCCCTTGAGATAGTGGTTTTGAAGGGGCCTTGAGATAGTGGTTTTGAAGTGGCTTTGAGATAGTGGTTTTGAAGTGGCCTTGAGATAGTGGTTTTGAAGTGTCCAGTCCCCTCAGCTCCATAGTCTCAAAAGTGATCGAGACTATTCCTGAGGGACTAATCACCTCAAACTACTACTACATGTTTTTAACCATCTCCAGGAATTATTGTTTGTGTTGAACTGATAAAGCCATTCGTTGGCGAAACATCTATGCGAGTAAAGAAACTTAATTGCTGCCCGTGTGTCTTACACATCAACCTAAACACTTCGCCTATGCAACAGTCATTTTCAAATCCCACCCGTTGTGAGAGTTGCTTGCAATCGTGTTTATTGCGATTTCCTGAACACATCGACTCTAGGCTGAGGGATTGATTACCCCAAACTTCTCACCTTCCACCTTTCTCTGCATTAGACTGAAGAAGTCACTTCGGGGCGAAACGTTTCCAGAATAAAGATTCCCAAATGTTGCACAAGTGTCTCATTTATCAACTTGTTGGTTTTTCTAAACCACTTATGCACAATAGAATAAACCTCGGGAAGAAATATTAAAGTCATGAGAGAAGAGACGTTAGAACATAAGAACATCAACGAGGAGCACTGCGCCGGGCCTACTGGTTTATGCTAGGCATGTCCATCTCACACCCACTCAGTGGGCTTTATCAGATCTGTTTGTGACTCGATAAAGCCCACTGAGTGGGCGAAACGTTGTCAATAAAGAATCACATTATACTGCTCATGTGTTTATTTTTCCATTGTGTCGGTATTTTACTATTTTTGTAAAAGCTACTCAATGTCATCGCCTCAATAACGCTACTCGGGAGTTTGTTCCATTTATTCACAACTCTATTACCAAACAAGTATTTTTCTATATCCTTTGATAAGGACCTGCCGTGTATGGGCCAGTAGGCCTTCTGCAGTGTTCCTCCATTTCTATGTTCTTGGAAAAATAAACACATAAGCAGTAATCTGCACTCTCTAGAATGGCGTAGAATTAGGGGGGATATGATTGAGGTGTATAAATGGAAAACAGAATATTTCTTTACAAGTAACATCTTATTGTGTTTCTGGGGAGGAAATGGTAAGTTGGAGTATTATGTAGATATTTTATCAGCTCCCTCGGTGCCCTGGTGATGGACCAGGTGATTCTGCTCCCTCAGTGCCCTGGTGATGGACCAGGTGCTTCGGCTCCCTCAGTGCCCTGGTGATGGACCAGGTGCTTCGGCTCCCTCAGTGCCCTGGTGATGGAAAAATAAACACATAAGCAGTATAATGTGATCCTTTATTGACAACGTTTCGCCCACGCAGTGGGCTTTATCGAGTCACAGACAGATCTACCTGGAAAATGAGCAACATAGAGATATATATAGGGTACAGTCAGGTGGAGAATGCTGGGTCAGATGGAGAAAGCTGCATGTGAGTCTTAAAAGTAGTGTGAAAACATAGTGTGACTTAAAGGACTGTACCCTATATATATCTCTATGTTGCTCATTTTCCAGGTAGATCTGTCTGTGACTCGATAAAGCCCACTGCGTGGGCGAAACGTTGTCAATAAAGGATCACATTATACTGCTTATGTGTTTATTTTTCCATTGTGTCGGTATTTTATACCATTTATTTCCGCCCTGGTGATGGACCAGGTGATTCTGCTCCTTCAGTGCCCTGGTGATGGACCAGTTGATTCTGCTCCTTCAATGCCCTGGTGATGGACCAGGTACTTCGGCTCATTCAGTGCCCTGGTGATGGACCAGGTGCTTTGGCTCCCTCAGTGCCCTGGTGATGGACCAGGTGCTTAGGCTCATTCAGTGCCCTGGTGATGGACCAGGTGCTTGGGGTCCCTCAGTGCCCTGGTGATGGACCAGGTGCTTAGGCTCATTCAGTGCCCTGGTGATGGACCAGGTGCTTAGGCTCATTCAGTACCCTGGTGATGGATCATGTGCTTCGGCTCTTTCAGTGCCCTAGTGATGGATCAGGTACTTCAGCTCCTTTGATGCTCTTGTGGTGGACTAGGTGCTTCAGCTCCTTCAGTACCCTATTTTATAGTGCCCTGATTATCAAAGCATATTCCTTGGATGGAGTAGATGGGTTGGGTAGGAGTTTTTGTTTGTGGGATTGGTTTTGGGTTTTAGGGGGACCTACCTAGTGTGGACCAGTTGGCTTGCTGCAGTGTTCCTTATTTCTGTGTTGTTGTGAGTGAGAAGGGTTGGATTTAAGCAGGACTTGCACAATGGTCGGGGGAAGGGGAGGGGTGTTGTCGGTGCTTGTTGCTTGGATGGTGATGGGGATGGGATGGACAAATATTTTTATTGGTGGATTGCTTTTGACATGGACTTGCCAAGTATGGGCCAGTAGGCCTGTTGCAGTGTTCCTCCTTTCTTATGTTCTTATGTAAATAGCGTGCTAAAAATATCTAGTATTGACAGGACTCGAAGCAATGGCTTTAAGTTGGATAAATTCAGATTCAGGAAGGATATAGGAAAGCATTGGTTTGGTAATAGAGTTGTCGATGAGTGGAACAAACTCCCGATTACAGTTATAGAGGCTAAAACGTTGTGTAGTTTTAAAAATAGGCTAGATAAATATATGAGTGGGTGCGGGTGGGTGTGAGTTGGTCCTGACTAGCTTGTGCTACTAGGTCAGATGCCGTGCTCCTTCCTTAAGTGAATGTAACCTGACCTGGCTGGGTCGGGGCATTGGCTTAAGCCGGTGGGAGACTTGGACCTGCCTCGCATGGGCCAGTAGGCCTGCTGCAGTGTTCCTTCTTTCTTATGTTCTTATAATGTGATCCTTTATTGACAACGTTTCGCCCACGCAGTGGGCTTTATCGAGTCACAAACAGATCTACCTGGATAAAAGATATATGATCATTTATAGGATTTAGTCAGGTGGAGAATGCTGGGTCAGATGGAGAATGCTGGGTCAGGTGGAGAATGCTGGGTCAGGTGGAGAATGCTGGGTCAGGTGGAGAATGCTGGGTCAGGTGGAGAATGCTGGGTTAGGTGGAGAATGCTGGGTCAGGTGGAGAATGCTGGGTCAGGTGGAGAATGCTGGGTTAGGGGGAGAATGCTGGGTTAGGTGGAGAATGCTGGGTCAGGTGGATAATGCTGGGTCAGGTGGAGAATGCTGGGTTAGGTGGAGAATGCTGGGTCAGGTGGAGAATGCTGGGTTAGGTGGAGAATGCTGGGTCAGGTGGAGAATGCTGGGTTAGGTGGAGAATGCTGGGTCAGGTGGATAATGCTGGGTTAGGTGGAGAATGCTGGGTCAGGTGGAGAATGCTGGGTCAGGTGGAGAATGCTGGGTCAGGTGGAGAATGCTGGGTTAGGTGGAGAATGCTGGGTCAGGTGGAGAATGCTGGGTTAGGTGGAGAATGCTGGGTTAGGTGGAGAATGCTGGGTCAGGTGGAGAATGCTGGGTTAGGTGGAGAATGCTGGGTTAGGTGGAGAATGCTGGGTCAGGTGGAGAATGCTGGGTCAGGTGGAGAATGCTGGGTTAGGTGGAGAATGCTGGGTCAGGTGGAGAATGCTGGGTTAGGTGGAGAATGCTGGGTCAGGTGGAGAATGCTGGGTCAGGTGGAGAATGCTGGGTCAGGTGGAGAATGCTGGGTTAGGTGGAGAATGCTGGGTTAGGTGGAGAATGCTGGGTTAGGTGGAGAATGCTGGGTTAGGTGGAGAATGCTGGGTCAGGTGGAGAATGCTGGGTTAGGTGGAGAATGCTGGGTCAGGTGGAGAATGTGGGTTAGGTGGAGAATGCTGGGTCAGGTGGAGAATGCTGGGTCAGGTGGAGAATCCTGGGTCAGGTGGAGAATTTTGGGTTAGGTGGAGAATGCTGGGTCAGGTGGAGAATGCTGGGTCAGGTGGAGAATGCTGGGTTAGGGGAGAATGCTGGGTTAGGTGGAGAATGCTGGGTCAGGTGGATAATGCTGGGTCAGGTGGAGAATGCTGGGTTAGGTGGAGAATGCTGGGTCAGGTGGAGAATGCTGGGTTAGGTGGAGAATGCTGGGTCAGGTGGAGAATGCTGGGTTAGGTGGAGAATGCTGGGTCAGGTGGAGAATGCTGGGTTAGGTGGAGAATGCTGGGTCAGGTGGAGAATGCTGGGTCAGGTGGAGAATGCTGGGTCAGGTGGAGAATGCTGGGTTAGGTGGAGAATGCTGGGTAAGGTGGAGAATGCTGGGTTAGGTGGAGAATGCTGGGTTAGGTGGAGAATGCTGGGTCAGGTGGAGAATGCTGGGTTAGGTGGAGAATGCTGGGTTAGGTGGAGAATGCTGGGTCAGGTGGAGAATGCTGGGTCAGGTGGAGAATGCTGGGTTAGGTGGAGAATGCTGGGTCAGGTGGAGAATGCTGGGTTAGGTGGAGAATGCTGGGTCAGGTGGAGAATGCTGGGTCAGGTGGAGAATGCTGGGTCAGGTGGAGAATGCTGGGTTAGGTGGAGAATGCTGGGTTAGGTGGAGAATGCTGGGTTAGGTGGAGAATGCTGGGTTAGGTGGAGAATGATGGGTTAGGTGGAGAATGCTGGGTTAGGTGGAGAATGCTGGGTTAGGTGGAGAATGCTGGGTTAGGTGGAGAATGCTGGGTTAGGTGGAGAATGCTGGGTCAGGTGGAGAATGCTGGGTTAGGTGGAGAATGCTGGGTCAGGTGGAGAATGCTGGGTCAGGTGGAGAATGCTGGGTTAGGTGGAGAATGCTGGGTTAGGTGGAGAATGCTGGGTTAGGTGGAGAATGCTGGGTTAGGTGGAGAATGCTGGGTTAGGTGGAGAATGCTGGGTTAGGTGGAGAATGCTGGGTTAGGTGGAGAATGCTGGGTCAGGTGGAGAATGTTGGGTTAGGTGGAGAATGCTGGGTCAGGTGGAGAATGCTGGGTCAGGTGGAGAATGCTGGGTCAGGTGGAGAATGCTGCATGTGACAGTCTTCAAAGTAGGGTGATAGTTTAAAACCTTGGGTAACTTAAAAAGAGATTGGACAAATATATGGGTAGACCTTGTGCAGTGTTCCATTCTTAAGTTCTATGTGTCTATTGTGTCGGTATTTTATACCATTTATTTCCATTCCTATGTTCTTAAGGATATTATATAAAGTTGAAGAATGACCCGAGAATTTCTATTATATATACTTCTTGATATGAAGCTAAGAATTTTATTAGCTTCATTGCGAACATTTATGTACCGTTGTCTTAGCTTTAGATTATTGCTAACCAGAACTCTTAAAGTCTTTTTCACATTCAGTTTGATTGAGATATAGTTTTTTAAGTTTATTAGTGTCATAGGTATTTTGAAGGCCTATTTTGGTGCCATCGGCAAATTTGTTTATATGGCTCTATATTCCTCATCTAAGTCGCTTACATATGTTGTAAACAATAAGGGGGTCCAGTAATGACCCCTGTGGAACATCAAGTTAAAATACTACTACTACCGCACCTGACCTCTGCTCGAAATGACCTTTCCTCGCAGCTGACCTCTCCTCGCAGCTGACCTCTCCTCGCAGCTGACCTATCCTCGCAGCTGACCTCTCCTTGCAGCTGACCTCTCCTTATTTCTGCTTCTTTCTCCAGGTCTATTTTATTGACCTGAGACAGACTGTTATACAGGCGAAGTCGAAATAAAGTTTCCCAAAAGTACATTGTATTTTCATTACGCACGAACTGTTGGTATATTAATACAGAATAATTTGCAGTTTATGGCATTTTATGGTATGTTGCAAGTGGTATAAAATACCGACAAGCTAATGAGTAAGACATGCGCAGCAGTTGGGGTGTTTAATGTTGAAGTGTTTCGCCCACATGACAGGCTTCTTCAGTCTAATACAGAATATAGGTTGAAGGCAGCAGAAGTGACGACGTAAGAATGCTGTCATCAATCCATCAACCCTGTAGAAATAGTTGGAGGTTGTCAGTCCCTCAGTCTGGAGAAGAGTTCAGCTCCATGGTCTGGAGCTGATTTTTTTTTTTTCGTTCCTATGGTAATAATCACTTCCATCTCATCTGTGGCATCAGTGACCCACCGGCGTACAGGTGACCTCGTCCCACACACCTGCAACAGCTCTTCTCATGGGTGTGTGACGGGATGGTCACATAGGAATTCCTGGGGACCTCTCTCTATCTCTCTCTCTTTCTCTCGTTCTCCTTCACTCACCTTTGTTCCTCCCTTCTTAACTCAAAACATGAGAACAAAAGACTGGGGCAGCGCTACTGATCAAGGCACACAAGTCACAACAGAAACTCAGTTTTGGCTACGAAATAAGTTATAGGCAAAAACTTTTAGGTATCTTTATTTTAAGAATCTTTTAAGTATTTTTATTTTATGAAATGTACATGACATGCATGTGCATGACACGTCCATGTACATAAGATACATAATGCGATGGTCTGCTGGTAACCGAACATAGCGTCACTGAACCTAAACTAACTTAAAATAACCTAACCTAATCTAACTTCAGCTAGCCTAGCCTATCTTCAGCTAGCTCAGCCTAACTCGAACTAACCTAACCTAATCCATCCTAACATAACTTCAGCTAGCCTAGCCTAACCTAACTTGAACTAACCTAAAGTAAATTAACCTAACCTAACTTTAGCTAGCCTAGCGCAGCCTAATCTAACTTGAACCTAACCTAACCTAATCTAACCTAAAATCCTCATTCAAGTATCCTAATTGAAGAAAAAATGAGCTCAGTAAAAGACGAAGGCAAATGACTCAGTACAGGAAACTACATAAGTTCCTCAAGTCAGTTCCTGACCAGTCCGGTTGTGTTGCATACATTGAGGTGCGGATGGGTAGTACTAACAGACTGATCGATCAGACCAGCAACCAGGAGGCCTGGTCTGGGACCGGGCAGAAGAAGCGATTACAGGTAACCCTGGACAAACGTGGGATGCTGGAGTGTTTAAATTGTAGTAAGTTGAAATTTTGCACTGATTAAAAAGAATTAAAAGAACAATACTTTGGGTCCTTTTCGCGTTGACACTCTCGATCAATCCGCAGAAGAAAAAAAGAACACTGAAAAAGGTGGACTACTACCTGGCATCTATGCCTAAACCCAACACCAGCATCGCGTATAAAAGCCTCAGCCTTCTGGAGTGCACCTTACTCTCAGACCACGAGGCATCAACAACACACCACCATGACCAAGTCTGTCTTCTGTTTTGTTTTGCTCGTGCAGCTGGTCGCTGCTCGTTACTACCAGCCACGACCTCTGGTCTGCTCAGTCTCCCAGAATGTTCAGTACAAAGACGAGTTACTGAAGGCTACTGAGATCGAGGTGCAGGAGGCACCGTTCCCCATCGTCCAGATCAACCTCAACACTGTTTTCCAGACTAGTGTTGCTCCTGTAACCAGCGTCGCCTTTGAGACGATCACTGCTCTGGCTCATCATGTGGACGTAACTGACGTTCAACTGTTGCAAGTGACGGAGCCCCTGACAGTGATCAGAGTCAACACCGTCACCAGCCTCATCGTGGACACGCAGCTCAACATCTTGACCAGCACCGCTACCAACTACAAGACCGAGGTCGCGTCTGTCTCTGTTCTTGAGACTGTCCACGAGACAGTAGCTGAAGTGAAGACCAGTTTTGTGCAGGTGACGAAGACAGAGCCGTCAACAGTGTTCTCCACCGTGACAGTGACCAAGGCTTTGCTGCAGACGACGGTGGAGGTGGAGAGTGTTGCTGTCACCACCGTCACCACCACCGTCACCAAGGTGGAGCTGAGAGATGTCACCAATACACACAGCCTCACCAAGATGATCACTAGCACTGTCTGTCCACCTCTCGTTTCACTCTAAACTTTACCCACTGACTTATATTTGTCCACTTCTTACATCATTCTGATATTTGTAAAAACTCTGAAATATTATTTTGTTAAATGATTTTTTTCATAAGTGTAAATTATGTTGGACTAAAAATAAAATTTATGATAATTGGCGCAGAATATTCTTGACAAAATTAACATATTATGTGCCAGAAAAATGTAGACACACCTGGATTTGCGTATATTTGTTTTTGTTTTTGCATTTGGTATACAGGCCAATGCTAGGCAGGACTTACTCGTAAACCAACCTCATTTTTGTGTTTATCAAATGTTCTTTTTATAGTTACACAAAATATCGTCTTCAATGACTAGTTAGATATTAACAAATCATAAATGAGACTTTGTCCATATTTCAATGAATCCTAACTGATTAAGTTCTTATTTACTCGCTTTTCTGATTTGACAATGATCCAGGATGAACCGAAACGTCGTTATAAAGTAACTCTCCTAACTGGGGATTTTGGTAAATTAAGTTCATTATTATTTAGCTTCGTGGTACCAACAGTTATTTTTTTTCTCCTCATGATTAGAACCTTACATCTGACCTCACTCATCATCCCTGGTCAAGAAAGGCTCTTGACCAAAGAAATTTAAGGAACGTTTCCCATATCTGGGTAAAACTTAAATACCCTGTATTCCCCAGGGGGACACTGTAACCACTACTGCTTAGGATTTTCCCTATTTTTGGCCTCAGTCAGAGGATCTTCAAGCTCTCAGCCGCCTCATCAATAGCAAGTCCCTAAAGGAACTCACAAAATATTATGTACTTTACTAGTATATTTCAAATACTTAACAAATTTATAAGAATATTAGAAGGGTGAAGCACTGCAGCAGGTCTACTGGCTCTCACTCATACATAAGAACATAAGAACATAAGAATGGAGGAACACTGCAGAAGGCCTACTGGCCCATACAAGGCAGGTCCTTATCAAAACCACCACTACCTAAGAATTTACTCCTGTACTCACGACACTAATCAAACCCAGCCCCTCCCACTCATATATTTGTCCAATCTCTTTTTAAAGCCACCCAAGGTCCTAGCCTCTATCACCCTACTCGGAAGATTGTTCCACGCATCTACAACTCTGTTCGAAAACCAGTACTTGCCTATGTCCTTTCTAAATCTAAATTTATCCAATTTAAATCCGTTAACCATGTAGAGACCAGGCCAGGTGAAATAAAGGAGGACCTGGCCTAGTGATGGTCTCCTGGTCTGCCCAGGAATTGAGCACACACACACACACACACACACACACAACACACACACACACACACACAGACACACACACACACAGGGGCCAGGAGCTGTGAATCGACCCCTGCAACCACAACAAGGTGAGTACACACACACACACACAGGGAGTGGACCTAGTAGCAACCAGTGAAGAGGCAGGGCCGGGAGCTATGAATCGACCCCTGCAACCATAATTAGGCACACACACAAAGTTCTCGCTACAGTGACACTACTCGGTAGTTTGTTCCACTCATCCAGCCACAATTCTATATCTCAGAAATTGGATAGCTTAGGCTATTTCCACCCTCCTTCATGCAAATAAGACATGACTAACACAGTAGATCAAGCAACACAGTGTGTGGGTGTTGCTTGATCTAATACTGACATATTAAGTACTCGTGGGATATCCCAAGTACTCGTATGTTATCCATGGTTAAGTACTCGTGTATTATCCCAGGTTAAGTACTCGTGAGTTATCCCAGGTTAAGTACTCGTGAGTTATCCCAGGTTAAGTACTCGTGAGTTATCCCAGGTTAAGTAGTCGTGAGTTATCCCAAGTTAAGTACTCGTGAGTTATCACAAGTTAAGTACCCATGAGTTATCCCAGGTTAAGTACTCGTGAGTTATCCCAAGTTAAGTACCCATGAGTTATCCCAAGTTAAGTACCCATGAGTTATCCCAGGTTAAGTACTCGTGAGTTACCCCAGGTTAAATACTCACTTGCTGCCCAGGTCTCTAATTCCCATGTGTCTAATTCCCGTGTGTCTAATGCCCATGTGTCTAATTCTTTAACTTCTCGGTATTTTTAACCACTGACGTCATAAAACTGTCACAGCTCAATTCCTGGGCAGACCAGGAGACCATCACTAGGCCAGGTCCTCCTTTATTTCACCTGGCCTGGTCTCTACAAATTATCCAGGCACTATTTGGCCAACACAGAGTACATTTTTTACCCTGGCGAAGATTTAGTGGACTCTGAGGAGCGATTTACAAGACGAATGATCCGGCATCACTCGACTTTTGGAAACGTGAGAGACAGACACATACGAGCAGTCCAACAGCTATAATGCAGCTACTTTGATACACAGTGTGCAGGTTCGAATCCCGCTGTGGACTGAGTTTGTGTGTATGTGTGTAGCTTTATGGTTAATGATTGGACAGATGAAGCTAAAAATAAAATACATTTCACCCAGATATTTGTATTTAAATTACTTTTCAGCTTACGAAAATAACAAATATGACGATAATTGATTTTAAACACGGCATTTGCAAGCAACACAGAGCAAGTAACAAGAGGAAGATATTGCAGGAGCAACGATCCTGATGCACAGACTTTATGGTACAATGTTAACCTTTACTGAGGCGACGTTTCGCTTGAAGACCAAACTTTACATTGGAAAAGTTTGGTCCCTACAGGCGAGACGTTGTCTCAATAATGATTTGCATTCAGCCATAATTACTTTTGACGGTAAATGGCAATATTGATTAATTAAAATATACAATAGCAGTTTTCTTTCAGGAATGAGTGGGATGTGAGACAGACGAGGACCTGAAATGTAAATAAGACACATAATGCAGGTTGTGGCCTTTTATTGTGAAGACGTTTCACCCACCAAGGACTTTATCCATTCATCAATTTAGTGGACTGACAAAGTCCCTGGTGGACGAAACAGTTCCATAATGAAATACCACAACCAACACTGTGTCTTATTTACACACTCTCAGTGTAATCTGCCGCTGTGTTTTCAAAGCAACTGAGAAAGAACAGAAATATGCAAACACCAGTGTTTGCATATTATGCTCATTTTTTACCAACTGCTGGTTTTAATTCATTATTTACATGCCCTCCTCTCTCTCTCTCTCTCTCTCTCTCTCTCTCTCTCTCTCTCTCTCTCTCTCTCTCTCTCTCTCTCATTAATAACTGCCACCTGAAGGTCCATCGCTTCTTAGTGGGTTGGTGTCAAAGGACCCTAATGGAAATAAGTCACTCTGACTTTTTTGGGTTATCCTAGGTTCTCTACACATATGCTGCTATGTATGATAATCTATGTAACTGTATTTGTGTATACCTGAATAAACTTACTGACTTTTCTTCTTTCCACTGATCATGTGCTCTGGGTCCTGAGATAGTCTTACTGCCTGGGCTTCAGTCTTACTGCCTGGGCTTCAGTCTTACTGCCTGGGCTTCAGTCTTACTGCCTGGGCTTCAGTCTTACTGCCTGGGCTTCAGAGTCTTCAAGACTACGGTGCTCTTCACCCATTCGAAGGGTGAGGGACTGATTACCTCATCTTTTGTATGTAGTTCTACATTCTTCACAATATGTTTTGTACTGATAAAGCCACTGGATGGCGAAATGTCTACAAATAAAGAAACCCAAGTGTTGCACATGTCTAATTCCTCATACTAAATTACTCACTTGAAGAGGATCTCCAGCTGGCCCGAAAATACTGAGGCTATTTCTTACTTATTGGTGCTGACCTCTTTAATACACTAAAATAATTATTAAAATTTATGACGAATATTGATTTTTAGATTATTAAGAGAGCATATAAAATGGAGGAGCACTACAGTAGGCCTACTGACCTCCACGCTGGCATTATATTCATGGTATACAATATGCCAAGCTGATGAATAGGATACATGTGCAACACTGTTATAATGGAGGAAGTGGAAGAAGTGGAGAGAGAATTTTAAGCTGTTCAGTCCTCTGGCCTTAATAGATGTTCAGTCCCTTAAGATTGATAGATGATGTTCAGTTCTCTTAGCCTTAATGGAAGGGGTTTGGTCCCTTAGAAGGTGAAAGTAAATGGTTTGGTGATCCCTTAGCCTTGACTCTCTAAGTCTAACTCTGTCTAATATAGAGGCAATATCTCTACGACTTTTTAACGCTAATACCCAAGACATTAGCTAATTAGCTACATTTGATGCTACCAGGCAATTACATCGGCCACTACTATGTTATAAGCATAATGAATTAACACCTGAAAGAGGAGGAGGAGGAGAGGGAGGTAAGAAAGTTGGATAATAAACGTAGCGTGACTCTCCTTACAAGGATGAATGAGAAAAGTTGAGCGTCCTGCCTCACCTGGTCTGAGTCTTTTCAAGAGAAGCAGAGAGCCAGGCTACGTAATGCTCCTATCATCCTTTTTTATTATGTATACATTCTTCTTTCAAGCATTTCATGGTCTTGCTTTCGTTCCCCCCCCTCCCCCTCCCCATCACAGACGTATAAAGCTGCATAATACTTGTGCAACATTTCAGTATCTTCAGTATCCCCCCGGCCAGTGGCTGGGGGACTGATTACGTCAAACTACCTTCTCATCTATTACCATTCTTATCTGCATTGAACTAAGGAAGCCAATGGCTGGCGAAACGTTTTTTCCCAAATGATACCCAAACATTGCACAAGTGTCTTATTTATCAATTTGTCGGCTTTCTAACAGATTTATTTATATATTATCTGTTTCTTCTAGATCGCGTGCTGCGAACACTCGATCTAGAGGCGCTAGTTATGCGCTCTAGCCACCAGGGTGTGGCAGCCACGATACGAATGTCAACGCTGTTCCTGGCCCTTAAGAGGCACGTAAGTAATAACATGTTCATTTTTCCACTATAATCTACCTTGTCCATAATGACTATCGTATTCGCTTTGTCTGTTACGAAACAGACAGTATAATCTACGTTGTGGACAACGTAGATTATACTGGACAAATAAACATGTTATTAGAAGACGGGAGAACTTACGTGCCTCTTAACTGCGACATCCGACGAATAAGACGCATATGCAACACTTGAGTTGCTTTATTGCAGGTAATACAACTATCCAAGTGTTGCTCATGTGTATTTATTTATCCACGTGTCGGTATTGCACAAAATTAATGTAATTCCCCATAAACCAGCACTCAGGGGAGGAAGTCCAGGACCTACTGTGTTGACTCATCCTTCCAGGACCTATTGTGTTGACTCACCCACAATCTTCCAGGACCTACTGTGTTGACTCACCTACAACCTTCCAGGACCTACTGTGTTGACTCACCTACAACCTTCCAGGACCTACTGTGTTGACTCCACAACCTTCCAGGACCTACTGTGTTGACTCACCCACAACCTTCCAGGACCTACTATGCTGACTCACCCACAACCTTCCAGGACCTACTATGCTGACTCACCCACAATCCTCCTGGCAAGTTTTTGTGTTGTTTTGTGCATCAAAAGCTTAAATATTATTGGCTATCGTGTCAGTTTAAACACTACCGTAGCATTCTATTTACTTAACAAATATCATAAGCTGATAATAGTTGTGTTATTCAGGATAATAATGATAGCGATGCGTTTGGGAAGGCGGCTGCTGGAGGAAGCCCTGAAGGGTTCGAAACTGCACGGGTATCACTTGTGTTGCAAGAATGGGCCAACATTGGTTTCGCCCTAGCCAAATCTCTCCACAACGAGCAAGAGTGTGCAATTCGAAAGCAAGAGGTTTAACACAAGAGCCAGTTCATGCCGGGAAGGATTTAGAGAGGCGTGTGTGTATGCATGACCTCACCCAGGCGCAGAGCTGACCCGGGATTATTGGAACACACCAATTTTTTTTTTATTGCGAATGTTTGGGTTATATTTTTTCCCCTTTACGTCAGTTTGAAAACCATGCAGTCTGTGCGTAACTGCGGGTAAAGAAATACCATGACGATCAAGGTGGGAAATGGGAATGGGCCAGCATGGGCCAGCAGGATTACCGCAGTGGTCATCTGTTATGATTAAGGTTGAGACTGAGGACGAAATGTGCAGATAGCTTTTTTTTTTACATACGTTTACTTTTTTGATTCCGGTGCTTTCTGACCTCTCATCCATTAGTGGTCAGCTGTCCTTGACACTTGACCTTCAAGCTGAGGGAGTGACCACCTCAAACTAATTCTTCACATCATTTTTACGACCCCACTGCTTCTGCTGTCTCCATGTGTACCACCTCTGTATTAGACTGGTTGTGCCTACTGTGTAGAGAAACGTTTCAAAATAAAGATACATAACTGTTATACATATATACTGACCCGAGCTTCTGTGAGCTGTGATGTCTCAGGGGAGAGAGAGAGAGAGAGAGAGAGAGAGAGAGAGAGAGAGAGAGAGAGAGAGAGAGAGAGAGAGAGAGAGAGAGAGGAGAGAGAGAGAGAGAGAGAGAGAGAGAGAGAGAGAGGGGAGAGAGAGAGAGGAGAGAGAGAGAGAGGGGAGAGAGGGAGAGAGAGAGAGAGAGAGAGAGAGAGAGAGAGAGAGAGAGAGAGAGAGAGAGAGAGAGAGAAGGGGGAGAGAGAGAGAGAGAGAGAGAGAGAGAGAGAGAGAGAGAGAGAGAGGAAAAGAGAGAGAGAGAAAGAGAGAGAGAGAGAGAGAGAGAAGAGAACATACAGATAATAGACATTCAAATATAATTTTATTCTTCATAATATAATTTAGCATTTCATATGTATTAATATTCTGGCATACCATGGGTTAATTTTTAAAAGAATACTCAGATTAATTCTTATGTATTTTAATCTTAGTGGAACATTACACACATAAGATATCTCTTAATAAAATAACATTAAAATAAATGACAAATATCAGAGTGCTGTATGAGGTGGACACATAATATTACAGTGAAGTGAGAGGTGGACAGACAGTGCTAGTGATCATCTTGGTGAGGCTGTGTGTATTGGTGACATCTCTCAGCTCCACCTTGGTGACGGTGGTGGTGACGGTGGTGACAGCAACACTCTCCACCTCCACCGTCGTCTGCAGCAAAGCCTTGGTCACTGTCACGGTGGAGAACACTGTTGACGGCTCTGTCTTCGTCACCTGCACAAAACTGGTCTTCACTTCAGCTACTGTCTCGTGGACAGTCTCAAGAACAGAGACAGACGCGACCTCGGTCTTGTAGTTGGTAGCGGTGCTGGTCAAGATGTTGAGCTGCGTGTCCACGATGAGGCTGGTGACGGTGTTGACTCTGATCACTGTCAGGGGCTCCGTCACTTGCAACAGTTGAACGTCAGTTACGTCCACATGATGAGCCAGAGCAGTGATCGTCTCAAAGGCGACGCTGGTTACAGGAGCAACACTAGTCTGGAAAACAGTGTTGAGGTTGATCTGGACGATGGGGAACGGTGCCTCCTGCACCTCGATCTCAGTAGCCTTCAGTAACTCGTCTTTGTACTGAACATTCTGGGAGACTGAGCAGACCAGAGGTCGTGGCTGGTAGTAACGAGCAGCGACCAGCTGCACGAGCAAAACAAAACAGAAGACAGACTTGGTCATGGTGGTGTGTTGTTGATGCCTCGTGGTCTGAGAGTAAGGTGCACTCCAGAAGGCTGAGGCTTTTATACGCGATGCTGGTGTTGGGTTTAGGCATAGATGCCAGGTAGTAGTCCACCTTTTTCAGTGTTCTTTTTTTCTTCTGCGGATTGATCGAGAGTGTCAACGCGAAAAGGACCCAAAGTATTGTTCTTTTAATTCTTTTTAATCTGTGCAAAATTTCAACTTACACAGATGACAGCCAAGAAATGAGTGAGATACTAAAGTCCCAATACGACTCAGTGTTCAGCGAGCCGCTGCCCAGACTAAGGGTCGACAATCCAAATGAATTCTTTATGAACGAGACCCAAAATCTGGTCATCTCAAAAATCTCGGATATTATCCTAACTCCACAAGACTGAAAAGGCAATAAATGACATGCCCGTGCACTCTGCCCCAGACCCAGACTCATGGAACTCTGTGTTCATCGAGAATTGGAAGAAGCCCCTGTCACGTGCCTTCAGCATTATTTGGAGAGGGAACATGGACACAGGGTCATCCCACACTCACTAAAAACAACAGACATAGCCCCACTCCACAAAGGTGGCAGTAAAGCCATTCCAAAGAACTGCAGACCGATAGCACTAACATCCCATACCATAAAAATCTTTGAGAGGGTTCTAAGAAGCAGGATCGCCAACCACCTAGATACCCATCAATTGCACAACCCAGGGAAACACGGGTTTAGAGCAGGTCGCTCCTGCCTGTCCCAGCTACTGGACCACTATGACAAGGTCCTGGATGCTGTAGAGGATAAACAAAATATAAATGTAGTATACACAGACTTTGCAAAAGCTTTCGACAAGTGTGACCATGGTGTAATAGCGCACAAAATGCGTGATAAAGAAATAAAAGGAAAAGTTAGTAAACAGAGTAAAGTCCGAGGCAGCTACGGTGAAAAGCTCTGTTCCATAAGGCACAGTACTCGCTCCCATTCTATTCCTCATCTTCATATCTGACATAGACAGAGATGTAAGCCATAGCTTCGTGTCTTCCTTTGCCATGGCAGTGACCTCCATCGAAGACACCGCAAGACTCCAAGCGAACATAAACCAAATCTTCAGATGGGCCACTCAAAACAATATGAAGTTCAATGAGGAGGAATTTCAACTACTCACATATGGAAAACTTTTGGAAATTAAAAATATATCAGGGTATACGACAAATTCTAACCATACAATAGAGCGAAAAAGTAATGTGAAGGACCTGGGAGTGATAATGTCAGAGGATCTCGCCTTCAAAGACCACAACAATGTATCTACCATATCTGCTAGGAATACTGCTGTACACTAACGGCCCCCTTCAATCCTGGCGACATTTCTGACATGGAGAGTGTACAAAGAACTTTCACAGCTCACATAAGTACGATAATTCACCTAAATTACTGGGAACGGTTGAAGGTACTTGGAAAATCCTAGAGGGATTAGTACCAAACTTGGACACGAAAATCACTCCCTATGAAAGCAAAAGACTCGACAGGAGATGCAACATTCCCCCAATGAAAAGCAGGGGAGGCACGAATATATTGAGAGACAACACATCAAGTGTCCGGGGCCCAAGACTGTTCAACTGCCTCCAGGTATACATAAGGGGGATTACCAATAGACCTCTGTCTGTCTTCAAGAAGTATGTAAATGAATGGTTCAGAGAACCGACAAGTTAACAAATTAGACACATATGCAACACTTGGGTATCTTTATTTGAGGAAACGTTTCGCCACAAAGTGGCTTCATCAGTCCATGCAAAGGAGAATCATGAAGATCAGGAGAAGTTTGAGGTTATCAGTCCCTCGGCCTTGAGTCGATGTAGTCAATCCATCAATCTTGAACAGAATACAGCATATGTGCGAAGGAGAAGCTTATATACCATAGGCAGGAGAGGTGCAGCAGTCGTAGGTGGTGTCACATTTGTCAAATATGGAAGTAGGTCGTGCCCAAGGGTTAGGCAAGTGAAGAATCCCCTGTATTAAGATCCAAAGATGTCGCTGTGTCAGACAGGACAGACACCTAAAGTCAGTACCTGACCAACCAGGCTGTGGTTTGTACGTCAGTCTGCATGCGGCCAGCAGTAACAGCCTGGTTGATCAGACCCTGATCCACCATGAGGCCTGGTCTCAGACCGGGCCGTGGGGGCGTTGACACCCGAAACCCTCTCCAGGTAAACTCCAGGATCGCAGTATGCCAATTATCCCACTCAGTAGAATCCATATGGAGGCTCAAAGTCAATATACAACAAGATAAGAAGGAACCTCAAGGCTTATGTCGTGTATCAGTGGGACACAGAACCGACAACATGCACAACTATGTATCTTTACCTGTACACGTTTTGCCAGCCATTGGCTTTATCATGGACATGATTTGACAACTGTTGCATATGTGTCTTGTTTATCAAGATAAAAATGGTGTGTAGATAAATGGTTCAGAGAACCCACAAGTGGATAAATTAGACACATATGCAACACTTGGGTATCTTTATTGAGGAAACGTTTCGCCACACATTGCCTTCATCAGTCCATACATAAGAACATAAGAACATAAGAAAGGAGGAACACTGCAGCAGGCCTGTTGGCCCATTCTAGGCAGGTCCTTCATATTCCATCCCACTAACAGAATATTTATTCAACCTAATTTTCAATGCTACCCAAGAAATAAGCTTTGATAATTTTATTTACTCATAAGAACATAAGAACATAAGAAAGGAGGAACACTGCAGCAGGCCTGTTGGCCCATACTAGGCAGGTCCTTCACAATCCGTCCCACTAACAGAATATTTGCTCAACCCAATTTTCAATGCTACCCAAGAAATAAGCTTTGACAATTCTACCCACTCATGCGCGAGTCCCACTCAAATCCAACCCCTCTCACTCATGAATTTATCCAACCTAAATTTGAAACTACCCAAGGTCCTAGCTTCAATAACCCTACTAGGCAGACTGTTCCACTCATCAACTACCCTATTTCCAAACCAATACTTTCCTATATCCTTTCTAAATCTAAACTTATCTAACTTGAATCCATTATTGCGGGTTCTCTCTTGGAGAATAGTGAAGAACAGGAGGAGTTTGAGGTAATCAGTCCCTTAACTTTGAGTTGATGTAATCAGTCCATCAATCTTGAAAAAAATACAGAAGTGGCTTATATACTGTAGACAGGTGATGTGAAGCAGGCTGAGGGACTGATTACCTCACTCTCGTGTTCTTCACCATTCTCCTGTGCATAGACTGATGAAGCCACTGTGTGGCGAAACGTTTCCCCAATAAGGATACTCAAGTGTTGCAACTTGTCGGTTCTCTGAGCCATTTATCTACACAAAGAAGAATGCTGAAGGACAGGAGTCGACTCCCTCCCTGGAGTCGACTCCAGGGAGAGATCGCCACCAGTAGCAAAGCATTTTCAAAATAAGCTGAAGGCGCTGAATTTGCACTCTCTGGAGAGGCGTAGAATTAGAAGGGATTGTGGAAATAAATGGTATAAAATACCGACACAATGGAAAAATAAACACATAAGCAGTATAATGTGGTCCTTTATTGACAACGTTTCGCCCACGCAGTGGGCTTTATCGAGTCACAGACAGATCTACCTGGAAAAAGAGTAACATGAGTATTTATAACATTTAATCAGGTGGAGAAAGCTGCATGTGACAGTCTTCAAAGTAGTGTGATAGTTTAAAACCTTGTGTGACTTAAAGGACCTGCAGTGTTCCATTCTTGAGTTCTATGTGGGATAGCGATGAAGAAGTTTCTTGGCAATAGGTTCAGCTATGTTGTAGAAGCCGTTGTTCTGGTTGAAGTTGTTGGATATGCAGATAAGTGATGATTCTAGGATTCTTCGGTATTGAGTGTTGTCTTCTCTGGCGATGAGTCTTGCGTTTCTGTAGTTGATTAAGTGGTTGTGTGAATTTCGGTGTTGAACACAGGCATTCCTTGAGTCGTCAGATCTGCCTGCGTACTGGTGTTCTGAAATGCGTGTTTGGAGGTCTCTGGATGTTTCGCCGACGTATTATTTGCTGCAGAATTTACAAGGGATTGTGTATACCCCTGCAGTGGATTGAAGCTTGTCCTGTCTGTTACTGGTAATGTCCTTGATGGTGGTGGATGTGGAGGTGGATATTCGGAATGAGGTATTGGAAAAAATGTTGGAAACGTGTTTGGAAATGGAGTTGGTGGGAAGGACTATGTATCTCTTCTCAGCTGTGTCGTCGCTGGGTGTGTCGAAGATGTTTAATGCCCGTCGTCTGCAGTCTCTAATGAAGTGACGAGGATAGTGAAGTTTGGAAAAAACTTGTTCAATGAGGGAGCATTCTTCTTCAAGGAACTCACTGCTGCAGATTCTGAGTGCGCGCAGGAAAAAGCCTATAATTACACCACGTTTAGTTTTGGTGTCGTGGTGAGAGTAGAAGTGGAGAAGATCGTGTTGATTGGTAGGTTTTCGATAGACTTTAAAACGAAGTTCATGGTCAGCTTTGCAGAGAAGAACATCAAGGAAAGGAAGAGTGTTGTCGACTTCTTCTTCTAGTGTAAACTGGATTGATGGCTCGACCTGGTTGAGTTTGTGTTGGACGTTTCCTGCGAAACGTCGTCTAATAAAATCATACACTGCTACTATACTGCATATTATGAAAAAAAGCTCATTGACTTGTACTACTACTACTACGTCTACAATTATTAATAGTACTACTACTACTACTACTACAACTATCACCACCACTACTACTACTACAAATATCCTCTTGACCTTACCCAGGTACCGGCAGCGCGGGGGCGGGGTCACTGATCAGTCCGGGAGTATAAAAACCCGCTATACCTGCCCAGAGACACACTTCTCTTGGTTCATCCACATCAACCACCACCATGCTGCGTGCTGTCCTCTGCTTCAGCCTTCTGGCTCTCTCTCTGGCCAGCGGTGACTACGGCGCCCCACAGCCTACCTGCCAACCTAAGCAGGAGACCATCCTGGTCACCAGGACTAACGTGAACGCTCTCAAAGACCAGGTGACGCAGTATGACCTGCAGTACACTCGCCACACCATCTTCGTTACCAGCCTCATCGTAGTGCCTTCCACAGTGTTCGAAACTCAGACGATCACCAACTACCCAGCGCCAGAGGTCGCCACCCAGACCAGCTATGTAACAGCCACCGTCTACCAGACCAAGTACTCTACATCACTGGCCACAGCCGTGGCCACACAGACCATTCAACTCCTGGCCACGGAGGTGGCTGTCAACGAACAGACCATCACGCAGACAGCCGTTATTCCCCATACAGTCACCCAGACCCTGACAGTAGTCAATCAAGAGACTGCATACAGCACAGTCACCGTCGTCGACACCATCAGCGCCTTCTTCACCAAGACTGAAGTTCGTCCATTCTTCGTCACGGAGACCAGCTTCAAGACCTTCGTGCAGGCTGCCACTGCTACAGTCACCAGCTTCACTGATCGCACTCTTGAGGCCACTGTCACTACCACTCAACACGAGTTTATCACAAAGTGTTTTGAGCCCAAGATCACCTACGATCATTAATATTTTTGTCTTATATAAAATGTACTTAATTTTAAGCATCTGATATGTGTGTAATTTTTTTGTTTCTTTTACGGATTTTTAAATAAAAAAAAAACGTACAAAGTTTTTTATCGTCCTAAAATATCAGAGGGTTACTCGCCCATGCTAGTCAGGTCCAACTAGCACCCACTCATGTGCCTAAAGCCAAGCCAGATTAATGCTTTCTTACTTTTGAATCTAAATTTGTCTAACATTATCCTTTGAGTATAGGTTCGTATCCCCTAAGTATAGGAGTAGCCTATTTACTGTTATCGGCAAGTTTTCCTCTTTCACCTTTAGCCTTTCATTCACCTACAATTTATTCCCGTTTTTCACTTACATTCATATCATCATACCTTCCACATCCTTTCATTTCCTCCTTACATTTTCATTTATTTCTGAAGTTCAACACACCTCCGGTACTGATTTCGCCTGCTGAGCAGGCGAAACCTATACTAATAGTAGTATATAATAATAGTAGTATAATAATAGACTAATATATATATATGAAAACAGAACATAATGGTCTACGTGTGAATATAATATCAGGGCAAGGACGGTCGATGCTCGAACCAATCTCAGTACAGTGTGAGAACCCAAGTGATTATTATTATTATTATTATTATTATTATTATTATTATTATTATTATTATTCACAATGCTCCAATTCGCGTAGTGAAAGTTTTCCTAATGTTTGAATTGTAGGATTTTTTTTTTACCTCAACGGCCGTCTCCATCTAAGGCAGGGTGATCCGTATTACCTGGAGTTTACCTGGAGAGAATTCCAGGGGTCAACGCCCCCGCGGCCCGGTCTGTGACCAGGCCTCATGTTGGACCAGAGCCTGATCAACCAGGCTGTTACTGCTGGCCGCACGCAGTCCAACGTACGAACCACAGCCTGGCTAGTCAGGTACCGACTTTAGGTGCCTGTCCAGTGCTGCTTGAAGACAGCCAGGGATTTGTTGGTGATCCCCCTTATGTATGCTGGGAGGCAGTTGAACAATCTTTGGCCCCTGACACTTATTGTGTTGTCTCTCAACGTGTTAGTGGCACCCCTGCTCTTCATTGGGGGAATGTTACATTGTCTGCCGAATCTTTTGCTTTCGTAGGGAGTGATTTTCGTGTGTAAGTTTGGTACTAATCCCTCGAGAATTTTCCAAGTGTATATAATAATGTATCTCTTCCGCCTGCGTTCTAGAGAGTACAGGTTTATAAACTTCAAGCGTTCCCAGTAATTGAGGTGGTTTATCGCAGTTATGCGTGCCGTGAAGGTTCTCTGCACATTTTCAAGGTCAGCAATTTCACCCGCCTTGAAAGGTGCAGTTAGTGTGCAGCAATATTCCAGCCTAGATAGAACAAGCGATTTGTAAAGTGTCAACATGGGCTTTGCATCCCTGGTTTTGAAGGTTCTCATTATCCATCCTGTCATTTTTCTACCAGATGCGATTGCTACGGTGTTATGGTCCTTGAAGGTGAGATCTTCTGACATGATCACTCCCAGGTCTTTGACATTAGTTTTTCGCTCTATTGTGTGGTTGGAATTAGTTTTGTACTCCGATGAGATTTTAATTTCCTCACGTTTTCCGTATCTGAGTAATTGAAATTTCTCATCATTGAACTTCATATTGTTTTCTGCAGCCCATTTAAAGATTTGGTTTATGTCTGCTTGGAGTCTTGCAGTGTCTTAGAAAACACATTCACCATCATCGCTGTGCTGACATTACAATTCAGATTACCCTCCGACAGCAACATCCCCACTTCTCCTTCAGAGTGTAGGAACTGCCTTTCCCACCTACAGGATTGTAACATCTCCACCCCTCCTTCAGAGTGTAGCTACCCTTCCCACCTCCAAGACAGCAACATCCACCACTCCTCCTTCAGAGTGTAGGCACTACCCTTCCCACCTCCAAGACTGCAACATCCCCCACTCCTTCAGAGTGTAGGCACTACCCTTCTCACCTCCAAGACTGCAACATCCCCCACTCCTTCAGAGTGTAGGCACTACCCTTCCCACCTCCAAGGCAGCAACATCCCCCACTCCTCCTTCAGAGTGTAGGCACTACCCTTCCCACCTCCAAGGCAGCAACATCCCCCACTCCTCCTTCAGAGTGTAGGCACTACCCTTCCCACCTCCAAGGCAGCAACATCCCCCACTCCTCCTTCAGAGTGTAGGCACTACCCTTCCACCTCCAAGGCAGCAACATCCCCCACTCCTCCTTCAGAGTGTAGGCACTACCCTTCCCACCTCCAAGGCAGCAACATCCCCCACTCCTCCTTCAGAGTGTAGGCACTACCCTTCCCACCTCCAAGACTCAACCACAACTCAAGTATATTTATGAAGATTAATAGCATCATCTTTATATTCATGTGTAGTGATCAGGTTGGTTTATAAAGAGAGTGTAGCTTCAGTTTCTTGCGTTAAGAGTCCATCGCTGGCACTGATCAGTAAATAGTTAAATAAATAAAGATTCTCGGTTTTATTTATAATGAAGGAACACTGAATTCAATAAACCGTTGCAGTGTAACTCGCCAATATTTCACAAACTCGATAATGCAGAATATATATGGCATAATATTTTTAGGAAATTAATGAACCTTATGGATTTCTAAGGCATTTACCAAATACATAGCCAATATAGAGCTTGGAGAACATGAGAACGAAAAAAAATTAGAGAAGGCCTACTGCATCATGAGGTTTAATGTTTTAAGGATAAACAAGATTAAGAAAATCAAGATATTTTTGTCATTTATCTTTATTTATATCAGATGAACAAGAACACATTTTACGAAATGTAAGGCTGAAGGGAAATATTTACGAGACGTAAAAAAACAAGCGAGGGAATTTAATTTTATCTTATATCTTCGTATCTACAGGTCTCCAGGTAGTGGACAGATTGTCTGGGTGATGATCTTGGTGAGGCTGTGTGTGTTGGTCACTTCTCGTTGCTGCACCTGTGTGTGTGTAGCGACCACAGTGGTCACGGGAACACTCTCCACCAGCACCTGAGTCTGCAGCAGTCCCTTGGTTACCGTTAGCGTTGAGAACACCGTCGAAGACACTGACTTCGTCAGCTGGGTTAAACGTGTCTCTACGTCAGTGACCGTCTGGTAGAAAGTTTCCTCTACAGGCAGAGTTTGAATGTCGGTGAGGTAGTTAGTAGCAGTGCTGGTGAAGATCTCCAGTTGTGTCTCCAGCAGTGTCCTGGTGACGGTGCTGACTCTGGTGACTATTAACGGCTCCGTTACTTGCACCAACTGAACATCAGTTAACTGCAGCTGACCACCAAGGGCTGACACTTCCTGGACGACGATGCTAGTCACTGGAACAACACTCGTCTGGATCACAGTGTTAAGGTGGATCTGGCTGATGGGAAACGGAACTTGTAAAACATGAATATCCTTGACTAGAAGCGTGTCATCTTGGTACTGGACGCTCTGGGAGACGGGACAGACCAGAGGTCGGGGCTTGTAGAAGCGAGCAGCTCCCAGATGCGCCAGGAGTGCGAGGCAGATCGCAGCCTTAAACATGGTAGATGAGCGTTGACGCTTCGATGTCTGAGAGCAAAGTGGTGACGACCTGCGGAAGAGCGAGCCTTATATAGCCATGGACTGCCTGGCGGCCTCGCCCTAATGGTATCAACACATGCCTGGATTCTCTTTCAGTGGGGAGCCCTTGATGCTGGTAAAGGGCTCTTGATCCAAGGAAATCAAGGTACTGAATAACTACCGTTACCAGACGCTGCATAGCCCTTATTGGTTTATTATTTTATTAATGGTGAAGCCAATAATAACATAATTAATGGTGAAGCCATTAATAAAATAATACACTCAATAATTGAAGCTTGACAAAATGGTCCAAAGATTCGATCTTTAATAAATTGCTCCAATAAATCATCTTCAACATTTATTAAACTTTTATAAAATTTATTTATTGATAGATATTTTTTTGCCAAGTCTGTGAACATTATTTTTCTCTATATATCTTGAAAGACGCTGTAGGCTTCTTGAAAGACGCTGGAGCCTTCTTGAAAGACGCTGAACGTTCTCGAAAGACATTGTAGACTTCTTGAAAGACGTTGAAGGCTTGATAGAAGCTGGAAGCTTAAAAAACGCTGGAGCCTTCTTGAAAAGCACTAGAGCCTTCTTGAAAAACGCTGAGTCTTCTTGAAAGACGCTGGAGCCTTCTTGAAAGACGCTGGAGCCTTCTTGAAAGACGCTGGAGGCTTCTTGCAGGTAAGACGTTATTGATCCAGTGATGAGGCTTCTTAACGGACCTCTAAGCTGCTCATTATATTCTTTTCATACTAATAAAAAAAGTCTCATTAAGGCCAAGAGTCTTAATTGATTTTACTTTTTATGCACTCCTAGGTTTTATTAACTTTTTTGTTTTCCACATAGTGTCTACTCTGAGTATAAAGTCTATTATTATTATTATTATTATTATTATATTCATTATTATTATTATTATATTTATTATTATTATTATTATTATTATTATTATTATTATTATTATTATTATTATTATTATTATTATTATTATTATTATTATTAGTATTCTATTCATTGCGAAGCTTAAAATCCGTAGTTGATATACAGCTCCTGGGGAAATGGAAGGGAAAGATAGCTCCTGTGTCTTGAATCAAGAGCCCCTCACCAGCATCAAAACACCCAACCCCTCTAAATGGAGTATATTGTCTAGTATTTCCGTGTTTCGTTATAGCTGCCAGTTTTATTACCGACGTTTCGTTCAATAATTGCAGAATTTAAATCAAATTCTATTACTTGCAGGAACTCTTTCTCATCATATACCAAATACCTTTGATATACCTTTGAAGAGTTTCGAGAGTATCTACTCTCTGAGCCCGGCCATGGGCCAGGCTCGTCTGGTGCTTGCCTGGTCAACCAGGCTGTTTCTGCTGGAGGCCCGCTGCCCCACATATCCATCACAGCCTGGTTGATCTGGCACCTGTTGAAGATATTTGTCCAGTTTCCTCTTGAAGGCTTCTACACTGGTTCCAGCCGTGTTTCGATATCTTCTGGTAAGATATTGAATAGTCTGGGACCCCGGATGTTAATACAGTGCTCCCGTATTGTGCCCACCGCACATCTGCTCCTCACTGGGTTTATTTTACACTTTCTCCCATATCTCTCACTCCAGTATGTTGTTATGGCAGTGTGCAGATTTGGGACCAGGCCCTCAAGTACTTTCCAGGTATATATTATCATGTATCTCTCTCTCCTCCGCTCCAATGAGTACATGTTCAAGACTTGAAGGCGTTCCCAATAATTTAGATGTTTCAATGACTCAATGGGAGCCGTAAACGATCTCTGGATTTGTTCCAGCTCTGCTATTTATCCTGCCCTGAACGGGGCCGTCAGCACAGAGCAGTATTCTAAGTGAGGGAGCACTAGCGATTTGAAGAGTGTCACCATCGGCATTATTTCCCTTGTTTTGAAAGTTCTCAATACCCACCCCGTCATCTTCCTGGCTGTTGTGATCTTTGTCTTGTTATGGTCTTTAAACGACAGATCAGCAGACATAATTATTCCCAATTATTCACATAATTCACAAATAATTCACATAATTCACAAATAATTCACATAATTCACAAATAATTGACGTAACTCACAAATAATTCACATAATTCACACGGTATTGTGCCTTTTTGTTATTTAGTTCACATGGTTTGAGTCTATTGAGTTATCCCAGAGGAAGATCGAAAAGGTTATGAACCCATTGATTTTAATGACAAGAATACAATCGAAGCCAATCTGTCAACTCCTCCCATCCCCTGTCAGCCATTTCTATCTGCTTTGTGACCTCAGAAGGAGTTCCCTGGAGGACAGTGTCCCAAGACGCCAGTGACCACAGGCAAGGGTAAGTACAGGTACACATAAATACAGTTACACAAATTATCATACATAGTAACATATTAAAAAATGCCACAGTGAAAATAGGAATTAAACCTGAGCGCTTTCGTGTGCTTAAACACATCTTCAGCACATGAAAGCGCTCAGGTTTTATCTTTATTTTCACTGGTATTTTTTTTTCATATTAGCAATCACGCGTTTTACTGTGATTTCTTCCATAGTAACATGTATAAATTGCCTAAGATAACCCCCAAAAATATGTCAAAGTGACTTTTTTCCATTTGGGTCACAGGCGTCTGTGGTCACAGGTGTCTGTGGTCACAGGCGTCCGTGGATCACTTCTCAAGTGAATATCCCAGTCAAACAATGCAAATATCTCTCCACACAGATGGTGGCGTGATGACAGCTGGTCGTCCCTGGATCCGTAATCTGCCAACACAATTCTGTGTGGAGGGCATCAAGGAAGTGTAACACGTTGAGATAAGTACCTCAGTAAGTCTGGTGAACATGTTCTGAAGTCTGGTGAACATGTTCTGAAGTCTGGTGAACATGTTCTGAAGTCTGGTGAACATGTTCTGAAGTCTGGTGAACATGTTCTGAAGTCTGGTGAACATGTTCTGAAGTCTGTTGATCATATTCTGAAGTAACCAGTTATATTTTTGACAAGAGAAGATAATGAGGGCAAAGGCTTTTCCATGTGCCATCATGTATGTATGAATGTGTATATATCTTTTTTTTCTTATTTTAATGGCGCTGTTTTTGTTTACCCTGCACGATAAACTAGCCGCTTGGGCGTCAGTTGTCTAAAAAAATATATATACGATTTATGGAATTTATTTTTACGCTGATATTTCAGACCGTAATTGATTAGGAAATAGTTATTATGACTTTAATTACTTTTATTAACGCTATACAATTTAATGATCAAAAATCCCCCTGGTGACACCTACGTCAATTACTATTAAATATTATTTAATATTATTATTATTATTGGTATTATTATTATTTATCATTATTATTGGTAGTATTATTAATTATTATTGTTATTATTATTAACTATTATTGTTATTTAATATTATTATTACTATATTATTATTCATAGGGAGCACTAAACCGGTAGGGGGTCATAGCTCAATGGCTTCCAGGGAGCGCCCTTGAGGAGCACTGCATCAGGGTACACAATATGTCTACACGTTATGTCTCACCTGTCACAAACCAATATAAGATATTCACCTAAAAAGTCTGGCACCTTATTTTCATTAATAAGATAAATTGACGTATCACTTAGGTTATTATAATTATCTTTATATTCCTCTGCTAGTGGACAGTGAAACACTTAAATAAAAAAAATGTTAAAATTCACTATTATTTTCTTACGTAAAACTGCGACATTTCTTTTGCGACAATTTTCGCCGTCGTCTTGAATATAAGAATCAGAAGGCCTACTGGCTCATGCTAGGCTGGTTCTGCTCACGCCCATCCATTCCACAAACATCGTTAAAAATCAGCAGTACATCTGGGCCACCGAGACTGTGGTCAGTCGACAGATGAAATAAACCCATTACAAATATTAATGTTTGTTTTCTGCGAGTCACTGAGTGAGGTATTGACCTGGGTGACCTCCCAGGGAAGATTATACACTCAACCTTGTTTCTTGCCTTATATACAGGCAGGTGTATCTCTCTGGGTTTATATACATCTGTCTACTTATATAAATCGACAGGTGTATATCTTACAGTGTCTGTACATCGACAGGTGTAAATCTAATGGTGTGTTTAAAGCGAGATGTGTACTCTCTTTCTCTCTCTCTTCTCTCTCTCTCTCTCTCTCTCTCTCTCTCTCTCTCTCTCTTCTTCTTCTCTCTCTCTCTCTCTTCTCTCTTCTCTTTTCTCTTTTCTCTCTCTTCTCTCTCTCTCTCTCTCTCTCTCTCTCCTCTCTCTCTCCTCTCTCTCTCTCTCTCTCTCTCTCTCTCTCTCTCTCTCTCTCTCTCTCTCTCTCTCTCTATATATATATATATATATATATATATTTATATCAATAACTGTATGTCTCCCAGTGTCTATACACAGTGAGAGTTTACCTAATTTCTGTTATCAAACTTCTTGGGTAATCAAACTTCTCCTTGCCTTCCACTGTCTTCATTGTTATTCTTGGATTGACAAAGGCACTGGGTGGCGAAACGTCTGTACAGTAAAGATACCCTGGTGCTGCACATGTGCTTTATTCATCTTCTTGTCATCGGCTGGGTATATCATTAACATAACATTATCCAGCAGCTATACGGCTCTTAGGATTTAGTGCTTGCTTGTGAGCAATATACTAATATTCAGAGTGGTACGGTAGCTAGCACCTGACCTCTGAGCAAGCCTCGGGGTGTTCAGGTGCAGAGGTCGAATCTAGATCACATCAGAGGCTCCAAAATGGGCTAGACCGGTGATGTTTATCAATGCAGGTGCGACCTTTGAGCTGATCCAGGCCGGGGATGGAAGGCATCACGTTAATTCTTCTAAGTATTCTCACATTTGTTGAAGGAGACGTATCGCCACTTGAAGGAGACGTATCGCCACTTGAAGGAGACGTATCGCCACTTGAAGGAGACGTATCGCCACTTGAAGGAGACGTATCGCCACTTGAAGGAGACGTATCACCACTTGAAGGAGACGTATCGCCACTTGAAGGAGACGTATCGCCACTTGCGGCTCTGTTTTTCTATATTAATATCTTATAAACGAGTATGTTAAGAAGAAACAATAATGCTGTTTATGGCATTTTGTGAAAAAAAACCCATATCGTACCATACTAATATTAGTCTTGATAAAGCAACAGGTGGCGAAACGTTTCCTACAATCATTGCCTTGAGTGTTTACGTGTGTTTTATTCCTATAGTCTGTCGGTATTAACATGCCTGTACTGATACACATATTGACACGTTTCCTGTATCTTGAAGTTTTTTTATGTCAATGATTATGTTTTATTAAATGTTGCATCGCTCTTCAGTAATATTCTAGTTTAGCATTTTTAATACGCTGGGCTACACGCAGTTGTCTAGGTGAGGGAATGTGATCCTGAACTGGATGTTAATCAGTTGTGGGTGTGGTTGGTATGAGCTTCACCTGCCCCCGGCTGTCACCTGCCCCGGCTGTGCTACTGAGTGAGGTAGAACAGCCTTTCTGACGCCTGCTAGGTCAGTGGTTAAGGCTCGTTAGAGCAAGCAAGCTGATCTTTGCATTGATGATTGATGACTTCGTCCATCATTTGGAGTGATTTACGCGTGAGTAAATTACACAAGTCAGCCTTCAATTAAGGACACGTTCAGGAATCATAATAACACGTACACAAATAACTCGCGAAACGGACAGAATTCTAGTTCTAAAATTAGCTGGCCAGTGATGTACCTGCTACATCTAGGTATGTCTGCAGAGGGATCCAGCAACAAGGTGGGAGTAGTGCACACAGTGAACGTTCAAATCTGCACGATCATCGCTCGTGGTGAGAGAATGGGACGCTGGAATATACGACATGTAAACACGAAGACAAATTTTAATTGATTCTACAGTTGCATGATATATTTTGATGTTATATAATGTGTGATTTTTGTTTTGCAACAGTGAAATACGTTTAATAATAAGACACATGTGCAACACTTAGGTGTCCTGAATGACGAGATACATAAGTTGCATATGTGTCATACTCATTAACATGAAAAGCAGCCTACTAAAGTCATTTATAAATAGGCTTAGTGTGTCATATTTAGAGTAGACATGATGAGAGTAGACCAGAGAGGGAATCCAGATGTAGACCACAGGGAGAAATTACACTATAGACAAAATGGGTGTAGACCAACTGGGTATAAATGTCACGGCCAGTTCAGGGTATACGATACCACCCTAGTCCTGGGTATGGATACCACCCTAGTCCTGGGTATGGATACCACCCTAGTCCTGGGTATGGATACCACCCTAGTCCTGGGTATTGATACCACCCTAGTCCTGGGTATGGATACCACCCTAGTCCTGGGTATGGATACCACCCTAGTCCTGGGTATGGATACCACCCTAGTCCTGGGTATGGATACCACCCTAGTCCTGGGTATGGATACCACCCTGTCCTGGGATGGATACCACCCTAGTCCTGGGTATAGATACCACCCTAGTCCTGGGTATGGATACCACCTAGTCCTGGGTATGGATACCACCTAGTCCTGGGTATGGATACCACCCTAGTCCTGGGTATGGATACCACCCTAGTCCTGGGTATGGATACCACTCTAGTCCTGAGGATCAATGAGATACCACCCTAGTCCTGGGTATGGATACCACCCTAGTCCTGGGTATGGATACCACCCTAGTCCTGGGTATGACGATACCACCTAGTCCTGGGTATGGATACCACCCTAGTCCTGGGTATGGATACCACCTAGTCCTGGGTATGGATACCACCCTAGTCCTGGGTATGGATACCACCCTAGTCCTGGGTATGGATACCACCCTAGTCCTGGGTATGGATACCACCCTAGTCCTGGGTATGGATACCACCTAGTCCTGGGTATGGATACCACCCTAGTCCTGGGTATGGATACCACCCTAGTCCTGGGTATGGATACTACCCTAGTCCTGGGTATGGATACCACCCTAGTCCTGGGTATGGATACCACCCTAGTCCTGGGTATGGATACCACCCTAGTCCTGGGTATGGATACCACCCTAGTCCTGGGTATGGATACCACCCTAGTCCTGGGTATGGATACCACCCTAGTCCTGGGTATGGATACCACCCTAGTCCTGGGTATGGATACCACCCTAGTCCTGGGATGGATACCACCCTAGTCCTGGGTATGATACCACCTAGTCCTGGGTATGGATACCACCCTAGTCCTGGGTATGGATACTCACCCTAGTCCTGGGTATGGATACCACCCTAGTCCTGGGTATGGATACCACCCTAGTCCTGGGTATGGATACCACCCTAGTCCTAGGTATCTATACCACCCTAGTCCTGGGTATGGATACCACCCTAGTCCTGGGTATGGATACCACCCTAGTCCTGGGTATGGATACCACCCTAGTCCTGGGTATGGATACCACCCTAGTCCTGGGTATGGATACCACCCTAGTCCTGGGTATGGATACCACCCTTGTCCTGGGTATGGATACCACCCTAGTCCTGGGTATGGATACCACCCTAGTCCTGGGTATAGATACCACCCTAGTCCTGGGTATGGATACCACCCTAGTCCTGGGTATGGATACCACCCTAGTCCTGGGTATGGATACCACCCTAGTCCTGGGTATGGATACCACCCTAGTCCTGGGTATGGATACCACCTAGTCCTGGGTATGGATACCACCCTAGTCCTGGGTATGGATACCACCCTAGTCCTGGATGGATACCACCTAGTCCTGGTATGACCACCCTGTCCTGGGTATGGATACCACCCTAGTCCTGGGTATGGATACCACCCTAGTCCTGGGTATGGATACCACCCTAGTCCTGGGTATGGATACACCCTAGTCCTGGGTATGGATACCACCCTTGTCCTGGGTATGGATACCACCCTAGTCCTGGGTATGGATACCACCCTGGTCCTGGGTATGGATACCACCCTAGTCCTGGGTATGGATACCACCCTAGTCCTGGGTATGGATACCACCCTAGTCCTGGGTATGGATACCACCCTAGTCCTGGGTATGGATACCACCCTAGTCCTGGGTATGGATACCACCCTAGTCCTGGGTATGGATACCACCCTAGTCCTGGGTATGGATACCACCCTAGTCCTGGGTATGGATACCACCCTAGTCCTGGGTATGGATACCACCCTTGTCCTGGGTATGGATACCACCATAGTCCTGGGTATGGATACCACCTAGTCCTGGGTATGAACTACCCTGTCCTGGGTATGAATACCACCCTAGTCCTGGGTATGGACATCACCCTGTCCTGGGTATGGATACCACCTAGTCCTGGGTATGGATACCACCCTAGTCCTGGGTATGGATACCACCCTAGTCCTGGTATCATACCACCTAGTCCTGGGTATGGATACCACCCTAGTCCTGGGTATGGATACTACCCTAGTCCTGGGTATGGATACCACCCTAGTCCTGGGTATGGATACCACCCTAGTCCTGGGTATGGATACCACCCTAGTCCTGGGTATGGATACCACCCTTGTCCTGGTATGGATACCACCCTAGTCCTGGGTATGGATACCACCCTAGTCCTGGGTATGATACACCCTAGTCCTGGGTATGGATACCACCTAGTCCTGGGTATGGACATCACCCTTTTCCTGGGTATGGATACCACCCTAGTCCTGGGTATGGATACCACCCTAGTCCTGGGTATGGATACCACCCTAGTCCTGGGTATGGATACCACCCTAGTCCTGGGTATGGACATCACCCTTGTCCTGGGTATGGATACCACCCTAGTCCTGGGTATGGATACCACCCTAGTCCTGGGTATGGACAACACCCTTGTCCTGGGTATGGATACCTCCCTAGTCCTGGGTATGGATACCACCCTAGTCCTGGGTATGGACATCACCCTTGTCCTGGGTATGGATACCACCCTAGTCCTGGGTATGGATACCACCCTAGTCCTGGGTATGGACATCACCCTTGTCCTGGGTATGGATACCACCCTAGTCCTGGGCAAGGATACCACCCCCACCTCCGCCTATAAAGAGATCTGAATCGCCACTTTAGTGTGGCATTCTTGGTGCTCTCACACCTCTCACCAACATGCTTCGTGTTGTGCTCTGTTTCTACCTTCTGGCTCTCTCTCTTGCCAGCAGTCACTATGGCGTCCCACAGCCTAGCTGCCAACCCAGGCAGGAGACCATCCTGGTCACCAGGACCAACGTGAACACCGTCAGAGAACTGGTCACCGAATATGATTACCAGTACGTAGACCTCACTGTGGATGTAACCAGCGTGGTCTTGGTACCCTCACCACTAGTCATCCCAAATAGGCTTCCAACACTGGCAGCTTCAGGGTTCAATGCCATTCAGCAAGTGACGAATACAGTCTATGAGACACGATACCAGACAGCCTTTGCCACAGTCCTGGTGAGCGACACTAGCACACTGCTAGCAACAGCAGTGCACGTGAAGGAACACACCATCACCCAGACTGCAGTAGTTCCTCAGATCGTAACCCACAACATTATCATCACCAAGAAGGAGGATGCCTTCGTCACAGTGACAGGCACGACTTTTATCAGTGTTCGGGTCACCAAGACGGCGTCACGACCTGTCTTCGTGACGGCCACCAGCTATGTGAGTGTACCAGTGTTCTCCACCAGCACAGTGACCAGCTTCACCACCAGCACTGTGGAGGTCACCATCACCTCCACCACTCACCACTTCGTCACAATTTGTTACCAACCTAAAATCACCTACGAACACTAGGTTAGGTAAGATTAATCAGGAAACAGGACAAGTGTTTCCTGACGCGGGTCTTAGTCATATGATGACCCGTCACTGGAGCTTTTGGTCATCTGACCGAGGCCTTCCGCTGGCTTACCCCTCCACCCCTTTAAAAATAATTTTTTATTTTTATCTATAAATAGAATTATGTTACTTCTAGTATTTTGAATTACGTATTTTTAGACTATTAATGCCTCACACTGATAGATATTTCTTTATGCATTTCTCCATTCATATACATTTATTTCTTATGTATCTTACCTGTTGAAGAGGGCCTCAGATGCCGAAAAATACAGCTCTACCTTCAGTCTATGTGTTATTTTGTCTCCATGTTCGGCAATATATATATATATATATATATATATATATATATATATATATATATATATATATATATATATATATATATATATATATATATATATATATATATATATATATACATACATACATACATACAAACACAATGCGCATCATGACAGTGTTATATTTCTCACACTGCGTGTGACCCATGCCTACAAAATGGTAGCATCATTAAATCTCACATTAAACTGACGTTAATTTTAGAGCCTATGTTATCAGTTGATAAATTAATCTAGTTAATTATCTGACAGTGTGTTGCTGTGCTATGAAAAAGCAGCCACGAAAAAAATAGTTAATTTATCTGGAAAAGAAGCATCCACGCCATCTTTTGGAGAATGCGGGAATTGCGAGACTATACTGCCTATTCGGCAAGTGTACATATATAGGTTGGTAGACAGCAACCACCCAGGGAGGTACTACCGTCCTGCCAAGTGAGTGTAAAACGAAAGCCTGTAATTGTTTTACATGATGGTAGGATTGCTGGTGTCTTTTCTCTGTCTCATAAACACGCAAGATTTCAGGTATGTCTTGCTACTTCTACTTACACTTAGGTCACACTACACATGCATGTACAAGCATATATATATACACACCCCTCTGGGTTTTCTTCTATTTTCTTACTAGTTCTTGTTCTTATTTCCTCTTATCTCCATGGGGAAGTGGAACAGAATTCTTCCTCCGTAAGCCATGCGTGTCGTAAGAGGCGACTAAAATGCCGGGAGCAAGGGGCTAGTAACCCCTTCTCCTGTATATATTACTAAATGTAAAAGGGAAAACTTTCGTTTTTCATTTTGGGCCACCCCGCTTCGGTGGGAAACGGCCGACGTGTTGAAAGAAAAGATATATATATATATATATATATATATATATATATATATATATATATATATATATATATATATATATATATATATATATATATATATGGGAGAGTGTGTAAAGGTAGAAAGTTAAAAGTGAACATAGATAAGAGTAAGGTGATGAGGGTATCAAACGATTTAAATAAAGAAAAATTGGATATCACATTGGAGAGAGGGATTATGGAAGAAGTAAATGTTTTCAGATATTTGGGAGTTGATGTGTCAGCGGATGGGTTTATGAAGGATGTTATAATAAGGTTAGGTAAGTTTTCTAAGGTTCTTTTGGTACAAAATTACTAATTTTTACATTAACATAAATTAAAAACGTATGTCTTTAAACGTATAAGAGAAAATTTTAGAAAGGACTTAATTTTAAATGAGTTCTTGGTAGTTGACCAGTTTTACCTATTCGGCACGACATATATATAATGTACTGTCAGGTGAACCCTCCTTGTTCTCCTGAGCGGACCTTTTTATGATTGGTGAGGCTTCCTATAGATTATGCGGCACACGTTTGGTCTCCATATTATCTATTGGCTGTAAATATAATGATAAAGATACCAAGAAAGTTGACGTAATTACTCCCCTGTATCTGGACAACTTTCATAGATAGATTAACAGATAGAAAGTGAAATTTCACTATTTCAGAGGCTTATTATGAGGAAGAGGCGAGATTATAGACACAAATAAAAAATACATAAAAAAAACAGATTGAAACTATCTAATCTCGGCAAAAATCTAAACACTGAAAACAAGTTTGGATAATGTAGATATAGAAAGGAAATGGGACAATACTGGCGTGAAGAGGGAGACTAGTGGAGTACTGCATTTTGTATAATAGTCTATGTTAGGCAGGTCTAACTCACACCCAACCACGGACCTATCCAACCTGTTTTTAAAGCACCGTCATTTGAGCAAAACTTTTGGATAGCCTAAAAAATTAAGTTAGATACATGAGTGAGACTAGTTCATTTGAGTACTTGGCTGAAATGGTCTAGTAGGCCTATAATAGGCCTAACGACGATTATCCTATTCTTAGCCACACTGGCTAAATTTTTTTTTCTACCCAGTTATCAGTGATCACTGGGACTCCGTCCAGGGTGGACTAAATTTGATAACTGCTAGAATCCATCACTGTCCTGTCTATTCCCAGAGGACACTCACTCGTTTCATGGGCCGATGACCTATCAGGCGATAACGTATAAAACCCGTGCTGTGGAGGAAGGGGTTCATTTTGCCTGAAGCTGTGGAAAAGGTCACTTGAATAAATTCAGGACATTTATTGATCAGGACATTTATTAAATGTCCTTTTCCAGAGATTGTGGGCATCACTATACCATTTACAACCTGCCTGAAGTTGCATCGCTCACCACCATGCTGCGTGCTGTACTCTGCTGTTGTCTTGTGGCTCTCTCTTCGGCCAGTGGTGACTACGGCGCCCCACAGCCTACCTGCCAAGCCAAGCAGGAGACCATCCTGATCACCAGCACCAACGTAGAACGAGATCATGTACAAGTAACCCAGTTTGATGCTCAATACAGTCACGATAATGTTGACGTGACCAGCTTGATATTGATTCCGTCAACAGTCTTTGAGACGATCAGCATCACCAAGTATCCCGCCCCCGTCATCAACACTATCACAAGCTACATAACTAACACAGATTATAAACCCAAGTACAGTACAACATTGGCTACATTTGTGGCAACCCAGACGAGCCAAGTGTTGGCTACAGCTGTCGAAGTACACACTTCAACCATCACCCAGACGGCTGTTGTGCCTGAGACTACCACACAGAGGCTGACAGCCACGAACGTGCTGACATCCTTCAACACGGTTACGTACACCGACACCGTCAGCGTCTTCGTCACCGAGACGGTGCAAGAGCCGTACTTGGTAACGAAGACCAGTTACCAGAGTGTTTACGAAGGCATCGCCAGCACCGTCACCAGCACCAGCGACGCCACCGTAGAGATCACCATCACCATCACTGATCACCAATACGTCACGAAGTGCTTCCAACCAGAGGTTTCCTACAACCATTAAGAGTTCCTTCATAAACAAGGCTCATGTGGGGGAATTATTAATTAAGAGACATGTCGTCCACGTTACACATATATCTTTATTCTTTATGTCAGCACTCTTATATTGTGTGGTATTCAAGAGTTACTCTGTCAGATAAATAACTTAAAGTTCATCTGAGACGAGACTTTAATGGAGCTTTGGTTAATAAATTGATTAGATGTGTCATGTCCTGTAATTTACCTTAGTGATGGAAGTGTCACGTTACTTTTCATCAGTGTGTGAATGTAATTTGTAAATTTTAAACTATAAGATGTTTTAAAGCTATAAATTTTGCTTTTACTGAATTGAGTAAATTTTAAAGAGGAAGAAATTTGAGAAACAGTTGAGGCAATTGTGTTTTCATGGTAAGGAAAAGAAAGTAAAGCAACATTTTTTTTATTATTTTCATATTTATTTGTTATAAGCAAACAAAAAATATTGGCGAGCGAGCACACGTACACGCACACACACACCCACACACACACACATACACACACACACACACACACAGAGTAGCGGACAGCGAAGAGGCGGGGCCAGGAGCTGAGTATCGACCCCTGCAACCACAATTAGGTGAGTACAATTAGGTGAGTACACACACACACACACATAGAGTGGTCGGGATGTGGAATAGCTTGGGAAGCGATGTAGTGGAGGCAGGTTCCATACATAGCTTTAAGGAGAGGTATGATAAAGCTCATGGAGCAGGGAGCGTGACCCAGTAGCGGGCAGTGAAGAGGCGGGGCCAGGAGCTATGAATCGACCCCTTCAACCACAACTAGGTGAGTACAACTAGGTGAGTACACACACACACACACCGATCAATATCACTGGAATCCGAACAGCATTCAGTATCACTAATGAACACACCACACACAAAAATTCCACACTGTATATTCAGTGAACAAAACATTGAGGATCACCTCCACGGTCCAGTGTGTACAGGTGCACAAGTGCACAATATTCAGGGGACACTGTTGCCCTCCACACCCGTATTCACATATTCCTCTTGAACGCGCCCTTCTACCACTCTGAGAACCTCGATAGTGAACGAGGCTCAGGCTTTTTGGTAAGTTTTCACAGAGAGGGTGGCGGTGAATGGAAGCACTATGTTACCCAGCACCTGTCTGGCAACACATTTCTCATCCAGGAGAGAGAGAGAGAGAGAGAGAGAGAGAGAGAGAGAGAGAGAGAGAGAGAGAGAGAGAGAGAGAGAGAGAGAGAGAGAGAGAGATGAGAGGGGAGGGAGAGAGGGAGAGGTCTCTCACCGATAGCGTAAATGTCAGCTTCAACAGGTGGAGGAAGACTTCACCCTACCACTATCCTTACCACCGTTAACACCACCACTAACACCAGTGCTAGAAGTAATACCTGAACCACCATTATTGCCACCACTAGAACTAGAAGAATATGAGACATCAATAATGTAGAGAAACTGTATACTTTTTTTCTCATATATAAACTGTTATATATTAATGTTTTCATATATATATATATATATATATATATATATATATATATATATATATATATATATATATATATATATATATATATACATATACATATATATATATAAGCGTTTAAAACTATCGACTACACTAGGGTCATTATGGAAGCACATAACCTTATCATCCCCAGACAAAAATACTTTAATCCCTAAAATAGGGATGAGAGTAAACTCTCCATATACACTGTAAACACCGAGAGAAATACATACACCTCTCTGGTGTATATATCCTGTGTCCAAATTAATTAAAACGCCTTGTGTAACTTATTCTTTAGAAAAAAAAAAAACATTTTTTTGTGGAAAAAATCATGAAAATAATATTTATGCTATATCCTTCAGAATTTTTTTTAAATTATGGGAAAACTAACTAAAATGATGTATATTTTATTTTATATAAAACATTTAATTAAGGAGAACTAATGAAAATAGTTTTATATTTTTTTCTTAAAATTGTTAATTAACAAGAAATTATCGAAAAAAATATCTCTGCCCTATTCTTCAATAAAAATTTAATCAAGGGGCACTAATAAATCATAGTTAAGGGTAAAACGCCTTTGGTGTTGGGTTGGTAGAGTTGGCACAGCATCAGAACTATGGAATAACACTCAGGTTACAAGCCTACCGCTCGTCACCTACTGTAATAATAACAGCAAGTAGCCTTATATACTGACAATGACTGCTCGGTAGAGTTAAATTGATCACGTAGTATACAAGCCACATGTGCACTGAGATGTGCACACCAGTCAGCATATGTAGTGTATAATCGTGACTAGCAGTGCACAGGCGTTGTTTAACCCTAGTGAATTATCTTGAAATCGATAAGCTTTAAACGCAACAAACTAACCGCAAGCCGGCGTATTGAAGCCGGCGTATTGAAGCCGGCTTATTGAAGCCGGCGTATTGAAGCCGGCGTATTGAAGCCGGCGTATTGAAGCCGGCGTATTGAAGCCGGCGTATTGAAGCCGGCGTATTGAAGCCGGCGTATTGAAGCCGGCGTATTGAAGCGTAAAAATAAAGAAGCCGAGAAAAAGCCGAGGATCGTAACTTATCAACTTTGGAGTACAAGTGTAAATCGAAACTTAAAACAAAACAATACATGATAAACCGCGCTTGATACAAAAAAGTGCAAAGGTAAATAACATGACATTAGAAATGAGTTACCTGCAGAACGTAGCAGCACAGACGGAGAACACAGCTGAACACAGAACACAGCTGAACACAGAACAAAGGATCCCAGACGCAAAAGTTACACTGAGTAGCGAAGATTAAAACGTGTTGTTGAAAAGATAAAAGGCAGAGAGAGAAAATAAAACCAGTGTTTAGGAAAACAACAATAACGAAGAGATGTGCGCATCATAAAAATGAAAGTCTAACTTTTTTTTGTGTATGTGGGGGGGAGGGAGAATTATCCTGGGTAATTTACACCTGTGTTACTATGTATGACAAATCACATGCAGTAAAAAGTCTCTTATAAAGGTAATGTATATATGGTGAGATTTTTTTTTTTTTGCAAATGCAATTGAAAGATGCATCCGAAATTGAAGAGCACGTAGTATGAGGGGTGTCATCTCTTGCTATTCATACAATCATTAACGGAGGAGCTTCATACAATCATTAATTTAGGAGCTTCATACAATCATTAATGGAGGAGCTTCATACAATCATTAATTTAGGAGCTTTATAAAATCATTAATGGAGGAGCTTCATACAATCATTAATGGAGGAGCTTCATACAATCATTAATGGAGGAGCTTCATAAAATCATTAATGGAGGAGCTTCATACAATCATTAATGGTGGAGCTTCATACAATCATTAATGGATTAGCTTCATACAATCATTAGTTCAGAGGATGAGAAAGCAACTACTAGTCTAGTAGTCCACACATACAATAAGTCGTAAGAGTCAAGTTCACAGGTCGGAAGAATAGGTTGTTATGCTGGATTCAGCAAAGACGTATTAGAATCTGTATAAGTTAAGTAGATGAGAGTGTAATGAATGACTCAATGAAAGATATTGTAGAGTCTAGGAGTAAGAGAGGATACATACAAGAATAAATCGAGTGAAAATATATTAGAGAGGGGAGGGGGGCTTTTCCCATCTGTCTGGAGGAGTGTGAGAGATGAAGGTAACAAACGTAAGTTGATTCCTTTATAGAAATGATTCCACTTTCTGACTACCCCGAGGCTGAGAAAGTATTTCCCGACATCCCCGAGGCTGAAGATATATATCCTGATATTGCCGATGTTGAAGAAGTATTTCCCGATATCCGTGTGAATCATATGCATGTGTACCGTGTGGCTGTTGCCCCGTGTTTCTCTAGGCTACTACGAGAGCAAGACTAGAGAGGTAGAGGGAGCTTAGGCTGCTGCTGTCTCTGCTACTGGTGTAATGTAAAATAAAAAATATGTTTTTAGCATTGAAACGTAATTTGGTAATGCAATTAACCAAACTTCTGTTTAGTGTTAGGGAGAGTGCTGAGTGCATGAACACAGGCGCTTTCCTTGTGTCCTTGAAAGTATTATTATTATTATTATTATTATTATTATTATTATTATTATTATTATTATTATTATTATTATTATTATTATTATTATTATTATTATTATTATGGGTAGCGCTAAATCAGTAGGGATTATACAACGCATGTGGGGGAAAGGGATGGAAGGCATTCAGGCTTAATTGAGAGAACTGGAGCACAGATACAATTCCCTAGATCAAGAGCCCCTCACCAGCATCAAGGAACCTTCCTTGAGGGGTTTGTGGTTGAAAAAAAAAAAATGTTTGCCTGACAGTGGAAGACGAACAGGGTTAGGTTGGTCTATCTTGCAGTTGGAAGACGGAGGCTCAAGCCTCTAATATTTCTTGCGCTCAATAGCCCACACTGGTTTAACATTTCATTTAAAGTATATTAATACATGTTTTAGGCGATGATCATTTTGGGATCATTCAATTAAGGTAGATAGAAGACTGAGTTAAGATAATGTTTTCAAAGTTTAACTGTTGGTACAGCATTCAGCTCACATACTGAGGTCCGTGGTTCGATCCCCGGTACGGATGGAAACATTAGGCCGTGTTTCCTAAAGATACCTGCTGTAACTGTTCACCTATCAGTAAAATAGGTACCTGGGTGTTAGTCGACTGGTGTGGGTCGCATCCTGAAGGCAAAATTAACCTATTTTGCCGGAAATGCTCTACATAACAAGAGGCTTTCAATATAGTATATCACTGATGTCAGCTATGGTGTGTATAAGTTGTATCATGTATTTGTAGAAATGATTATTATTATCATTATTATTATTATTAAGCAGGTGGTGTGCGTCTGTACTGCAAATAATAACTTCCTCAGGGTGGTCAGTTATGTGTGGATCGATACAAAAATTCTGCGAACTGTGAGAGAGGTGCCACAACATTTATATTGCAGTAGAAGAAAGTCCATTTTGTGGATCCACCTATTTGTAGTGTAGCAGGGATGAAGGAAGGTGCCGTTGCCAGGTCCAGGGAGTCCCCAAAGTCTGACGAGATATACGATCGAAGACCCTCGGCTCTTGGGGAAAACAACTAGGCAAGTTCCAGATGGAGTTAGTCAACTGAACATCACACGATGCTCTTTCGCACGTATCTTGTGGCTCAGTTGGTAGAGTCATCAGCTCATGTATCGTGGGTCCGTGTTTGAATCCCATGGACGAGCTTCATACAGTCATTAAGGGAGGAGCTTCATACAATCAGTAATGGGGGAGCTTCATACAATCAGTAATGGGGGAGCTTCATACAATCAGTAATGGGGAGCTTCATACAGTCATTAAGACAGCGAAGCAAAGTTGGGAACTTCTGTCAATGGATCTTTATAGTGAAGCAGATGAAAAAGGCTTAACACTGATGAAAGGCAAAGAGATTACAGCATTTTGAAAGACATCCATGGTGGTGACACTGGAGAGGCACCCAGGGTGGTGACACTGGAGAGGCACCCACGGTGGTGACGCTGGAGAGGCACCCACGGTGGTGACACTGGAGAGGCACCCACGGTGGTGACACTGGAAAGATACCCAGGGTGGTGACACTGGAGAGGCACCCAGGGTGGTGGCACTAGTGGAGAGGCACCCAGGGTGGTGGCACTGGTGGAGAGGCATGCAGGGTGGTGGCACTGATGGAGAGAGAGTCTTCTTGAAGACCTCAAAATCGACAACCCGGAACAAGCGGAGGACCAAAGAGAACACCATCAAGGCGCGCTTAAGATCCAAGGAAAAGGAGCCAGGAACACAGGTACACCTACAGACACTCACTCATACCTCTTTATATATATATATATATATATATATATATATATATAATATATACATATATATATATATATATATATATATATATATATATATATATATATATATATATATATATATATATATATATATATATATATATATATATATATATATATATATACATATATGTATATATATATATATCCCTTCAAGCCTGGACAGACGGCAAGCAGGTGGTGTGGTACTACACATGTACATCTACCTTGGCTGATACCTATCTCCAATACACCAGGGAGGAAGGAGGGGCAGCTGCCAGCTTCAGGGAGTCCCAGAAGTCGAGAAAATATGGAGAACTTGCCCATCATTATATGTTTGTTCCCATAGGCTCAGAGACCCTTGGCTCATGGGAAAAGAGTGCATCTAAGTTCCTCAAGGAGCTGGGCAAAAGACTCAACAGGGTAACTAGGGATCCCAGGGCAGCTAGTTTTCTGTTCCAGCAACTCAGCGCTGCTGTTCAGAGGGGTAATGCATGCTGTATTCTGGGCCCGCGCCCCAGCTCGGAAGAGCTGGATGAAATTTTCGCATTATAATCAGTGACAAACATGTAACAATATGTACTAGACATGTATCTCTCACACCTCGTGTACTGTATATGCCATCTTTATATCAACAATGTATCTCTTAAATCTTTTGTACCATATTATGTAATAATATGTACCTATTGATTATAATATATATATATATATATATATATATATATATATATATATATATATATATATATATATATATATATATATATATATATATATATATATATATATATATATATATATATATATATACAAACCTTGTGCTGCTAACAGACTTACAGGCCCACGGCTGTTATCCTGCCTCACCTGTTATCCTGAAGGAAATTGTTGATTAATGGTTCTGAAAATCTACAAGTTGATGAATGAGACACTTGTTCAACACGTGAGTGTCCTTACTAGTTTAAGACCAGAAGGAGTTTGAGGTAATCAGGGGACTGATTACCTCTAACTCCTGATCTTCAACCATTCTTCTCTGTATTGGACTGTGGAATCCACTAACTGGGGAAACGTTCCCACAATGAAGATACACAAGTGTCTCAGTCATCAAATGTTTTCCTATCTAACGTCTTTTCCCCTCCCCCAAGATGCCACTAACAACAGACGACCACCACCCGGGTACCTAGTTACTGCTAGGTGAGCAGACAGCAGGTATAAAGCAAAACAGCCTTGCCCACGCAACTCTTTCCCATATGGGAATAGAACTTGAGTCCCTTACGTTGTTACCCGAGCACAGATATGCAAAAAAGTGAATCGGCAGTAGATCCTCATTTAACTTCGTAAATTTATTGACGTGTTACTGAAATGTTAATTTTTCAACGCTTCCAGTTACATCAAAACTTTATTTTAGGTTAAGTTATGTAAGGTAAGCGATACGTTTGATAACGTTAGCGATACCAGGCAACGTTCAGCTCGGACGTTCATCACTAGTGATGTTGGTACATCACTAGTGATGCTGGTACATCACTAATGATGCTGGTACATCACTAGTGATGGTGGTATATCACTAGTGATGCTGGTACATCACTAATATTTCTGGTACATCACTAGTGATGGTGGTATATCACTAGTGATGCTGGTACATCACTAATATTTCTGGTACATCACTAGTGATGGTGGTACATCACTAATAATTCTGGTACATCACTAGTGATGCTGGTACATCACTAGCGATGCTGGTACATCACTAGCGATGCTGGTACATCACTAGCGATGGTGGTACATCACTAGCGATGCTGGTACATCACTAGTGATGGTGGTACATCACTAGTGATGGTTGTACATCATTAGTAAAAGTCGTACACCGCTCGTGACAGTCGTACATTCTTTGTGGTAGTAGAACATTACAGATAATTACATAGAGTTGAATCTCTTTCCTAGGTGCACGCTAGAACCATTCCCTCCCTCTAAGTGTTGTGGGATTAGCGAACAGAATGTTTCCTCTCGCAATTAGCCAACACGCTCGCCTGTTTTCCTTTCTCAAGTGGCGACAACATAATTTTTAAGGGGTGGATTACACAGCTGCAGTCTTGCCTATAAGAGAGGTGAAATTCTAATTTTTTTTGCTCCCTCTTACCCTCATTTTTCTATAGTATTGCGCCCCCTGAATGGGGCCCAATGCTTATAGTGTATATTGTATGTATATATTAACCTTTTCATATAATTTTATATTGCCGATATTTTCATTAATAGGTAAAATGAAAATATCTTGTTATATATTATTATTTAACTTATTATATTAGATATGTAAGTAGGTAGAATGTAACATACTACACTTCTCACTGTGCTCGCTGTTGAAGAGTTGTGATTGGCTGTCCGACTTCGCAAACTGCCTTGCTAACTACCGCTCGCGGCACCTCGCGCCGTTGTTGGAGTCGCACGGGCGAGTCACGTGATTTCACCTGCTGTGAGGCTTGCAGTCCATACCTCTCTCTCTCTCTCTCTCTCTCTCTCTCTCTCTCTCTCTCTCTCTCTCTCTCTGTCTCTCTCTCTCTCCAGGGATCTCTCTCGTCTCTGGCTGTTTGTTCGATGTTTAGACTCTGTTTTGGAAGAGTATGGTTTCGCTGGTAAGTTCGAAACGTGCCTCTCATTCAGACTTAGTGGTTTTTGACGCTTTACAGAGGTTGTGTCGTGTGGAGGCAACTTTGTGTGGCATCTACGCACCGTTGTAGTCGGGGATTTAGTTATGCTGAACTTAGATTCAGTATTAAGGGAGTTTTATGCCTTTTATGGAGGATCTGCTGATGTTAATCAGTTAGGGTCGTTATTTTGTCTCCTTGTTCCTGACGCTGTGCTGCTGCTTGGTACATTATTGCTATTTGGCGAATGTTCCGTCATTTTGTACAAGCTGGCTGTTTTGATCGTCTTGATGGCCGAGAAGATAGATTATTTGAGGACTTATTGTCAGTCACTATTTAAGTCTATTTCAAGTCAAATCTTCCTGAGACATTACGAGCACTTTGAGCATACATACACATTTATATACTCGTATATATTTGTATTATTTGTATTCAAGAGTATATCTCATCATAGTAAAGTACTCACGATTTGTACTCTTCGATAAGTGCCCTCAGCACTATATTACCATGTGTACAATTCAATATTACACTACAAGAAATACAAAGGAGCTTGTATCCCAAACTATGTAATATATATTATCCACCTAGACTCCTTCTTTATTAAAGGTCTCAAATTTTATTTCGTTGGATTATTATCACCT
>WNWK01007538.1:0-17500 GCA_009830355.1 Cherax destructor | reverse complement strand
TCTACCGCTGCACAAACTCTCCATAAATTATATATCACCAAAGTCACCCCCAGCTGGTTTCCTGAGTCAGCTGGTGAGTCTATTAGGTAAGGTATTAAAAATGCGGTGTCATCGTGAAGGGAAAATTAAGGTAGGAGAAGGATTTGTTTTGGTTGGAGTCGTGCTACACAAAGACAAATTCCACCCTCTAGTTGCACTCGGCAGAATGTTGCTTGCATTCATGTTGCCTTGGATTGCATTAACGTTGCAGACATATTAAGTATGTTTACTTATAAGGGACATGAAGTGAGTGAAGATAATGCAGTAAATATTCATAAATCGCAAAATCAACAGAGTGAAAAAATTCCGTCACAAATCAACATACTAGCAACCCGATATACACCGAGAGGGTGTATATCAAGGGTGTTCCGGGGGTCAACGCCCCCGCGGCCCAGTCCTTGACCAGGCCTCCAAGTGGATCACGGCCTGATCAGCCAGGCTGTTACTGCTAACCCAGCGTACGAATCACAGCACGGCTGATCGGGTACTGACTTTAGATATCTGTCAGTCCCTCCTGAAGGCAGCCAGGGATCTACTGGTAATTCCTTTTATGCCTGGTGGGAGGCTGTTGAACAGTCTTGGGCCCCGGACACTTACTGTGTTTTCCCTTAGTGTACTAATGGCGCCTTTACTTTTCATTGGTGTATATATGTTGCACCGTTTGCCGAGTCTTTTGCTTTCGTAGTGAGTGATTTCTGTGTGCAGATATGGGACCAGTCCCTCTAGGATTTTCCAGGTTATAATGTATCTCTCTTGCTTGCGCTTCAGTAAGTAGTGGTCAAGAGACTCCAAACGTTCTCAGTAATTAAGGTGTTTGACGGAACTTATATGTGCAGTAAAGGTTCTCTGTACATTCTCTAGATCTGCGATTTTACCTTCCTTGAATGGAGGTGTTAGTGTAGAGCAGTATTCCAGCCTAGTGTATACACGCTGAGAGCTTGCTTGAATCCGTGTTTTAGGAAGTAAAGTATTCTTCAATACTGTCCAGCCTACGTGCAGCTTTAATGGCCCTCGTGCAGTCAATAGGCCATAAGCCTGACAATCTAACTACCATCCTCAGACCTTCACCCTACTAATGCGTCCTCCCGGACCATCACTCACTGTCTCCCTCACATTCAGTATTCACTAATACCTTTCCAGTTATCCCTGCTTAATCCTCTAGCTTGGGGATGTGTACTTACCTATTTGTAGTTATTAAAATAGCCCTGATGCTGCACACGATTCCTATAATACCTAAAAAAAAGGTGAATACATAATACCCATTAAGCATTATGTACATGCTGTAGTACCTAACAACCAATATATACATACATATATACGACAATTGTCCTCAAAGATTTGTTAAGTTATACCATGAATTAAGGAAAGATCGTGGACTTCACCTTACGAAACAGACAAAGCAAATGCGATAGTAATTATGGACAAGGTAGATTATAGTGGAAAAATGAACATGTTATTAGAAGACAGGGGTACTTACGTGCCCCTTAAGTCTTCATGTTACCTGCTCACCACCAGTCAACAAGACTCCAATCACTAAAATAGGTATTAAAGTAAATCTCAGTGTATATACACTTCTTTGTGTATATACACCTCTGGGTGTATATACTGCAAAATATTCTCTGCAGGAGGAGACAAGAGCTTCGGCGTGTAACTCCCTTGAGATATTCTTTGACACAAAATTGCAATTTTTCCTCCTCAGACTATCATGAATTCATATGCAATTTGGCCTCTGGTGAGAGTCGAAATTGACCATTGACATATATATAGCTGTTTCTCCGCTTTTTTTTCACCTTTTACGGTGCGGGAAAGATCGTCTTCTCCACCGTAGAAGTGAAGACAACCGCACGAGTATTCGTCATCTTGTGCATCCTGAGGGTCCGTGGCTCCTGAGGGCCCGTGGCTCCTGAGGGCCCGTGGCTCCTGAGGGCCCGTGGCTCGCGGAAGTGCTGAAATCTTCCTCATTTACCATCAGAAACAAAGAATGAAATGTGGCATGTAAATCCTGTCTCTTAGGAGGGGTAAGTAGATAAGGACAGGTATGTATAACATGTCTAGCGATTACAGGACGGGGGATCAAGCCTCCACTGCTACTTTCTCTAAATGACCCGCTTAAATCATAAATAAATAAAATCTGACCTAGGTTAAGCTGGGTTTGGTTGGCGTGTGTGCGTGCGTGCGTGCGTGCGTGCGTGCGTGCGTGTGTGTGTGTGTGTGTGTGTGTGTGTATTCACCTAGTTGTGGTGACAGGTGTCGATTCACAGCTCCTGGCCCCGCCTCTTCACTGGTCGCTACTAGGTCACTCTTCCTGCTCCATGAGCCTCATCAAATGTGTGGACCCTGCCTACAATACATCACTTTCCAAGCTATTCCACTTCCTGACAACTCAGGGACTGAAGAAATACTTCCTAACATCCCTGTGATTCATCTGAGTCTTCATCTTCCAATTGTGACCTCTTGTTGCTGTGTGTGTGTGTGTGTGTGTGTGTGTGTGTGTGTGTGTGTGTGTGTGTGTGTGTGTGTGTGTGTGTGTGTAGCAGTTGGATGTCCTGGCCCTAAGCGAAACAAAGCTGAAGGGGGTAGGCGAGTTTCAGTGGGGAGAAATAAATGGGATTAAGTCAGGAGTGTCTGAGAGAGTTAGAGCTAAGGAAGGGGTAGCAATAATGTTGAAGGATCAGTTATGGAAGGAGAAGAGGAAATATAAATGTATAATGTGAAAAGTGGGTCATAATAAGCGTGTATGCACCTGGAGAAGAGAGGAGTGTAGAGGGAGAGAGAGAGATTTTGGGAGATGTTAAAAGAATGTATAGGAAATTTTGAACCAAGTGAGAGAGTAATTGTGGTAGGGGACCTAATTGCTAAAGTAGGAGAAAGATTTAGAGAGGGTGTGGTAGGTAAGTTTGGGGTGTCAGGTGTAAATGATAATGGGAGCCCTTTGATTGAACTTTGTATAGAAAGGAATTTAGTTATAGGTAATCCATATTTTAAGAAAAAAGAGGATAAATAAGTATACAAGATATGATGTAGGGCGTAGTGACAGTAGTTTGTTGGACTACGTATTGGTAGATAAAAGACTGTTGAGTAGACTTCAGGATGTACATGTTTATAGAGGGGCCACAGATATATCAGATAACTTTTTAGTTGTAGCTACAGTGAGAGTAAAAGGTAGATGGGATACAAGGAAAATAGAAGCAGCAAGTAAGAGAGAGGTGAAGGTTTATAAACCGCCTCGGTTAGGGTAAGATGTAAACAACTAATGGAGGATAGATGGGCTAGTGAGAGTATAGGCAATGGGGTCGAAGATGTATAGGGTAGGTTTAAGAATGTAGTGTTAGAGTATTCAGGAGAAGTTTGTGGTTATAGGAAAGTGGGTGCAGGAGGGAAGAAGAGCGATTGGTGGAATGATGAGAGTAGTAAGGGAGAAAAAGTCAGCATATGAGAGGTTTTTACAAAGTAGAAGTGATGCAAGGAGGGAAGAGTATATGGAGAGAAAAAGAGAGGTTAAGAGAGTGGTGAAGCAATGTAAAATGAGAGCAAATGAGAGAGTGGATGAGATGTTATCAACGAATTTTGTTGAAAATAAGAAAAAGTTTTGGAGTGAAATTAATAAGTTGAGGAAGCCTAGGGAACGAATAGATTTGACAGTTAAAAATAGGAGAGGAGAGTTATTAAATGGAGAGTTAGAGGTATCGGGAAGATGGAGGGAATATTTTGAGGAATTGTTAAATGTTGATGAAGATAGGGAAGCTGTGTTTTAGTGTATAGGGCAAGGAGGAATAACATCTTGTAGGAGTGTGGAAGAGCCAGTTGTGAGTGTGGGGGAAGTTCGTGAGGCAGTGGGTAGAATGAAAGGGGGTAAGGCAGCTGGGATTGATGGGATAAATATAGAAATGTTAAAAACAGGTGGGGATATAGTTTTGGAGTGGTTGGTGCTATTATTTAATAAATGTATGGAAGAGGGTAAGGTACCTAGGTATTGACAGAGAGCGTGCATAGTTCTTTTGCATAAAGGAAAAGGGGACAAAAGAGAGTGCAAAAATTATAGGGGAATAAGTCTGTTGAGTATACCTGGTAAAGTGTATGGTAGAGTTATTATTAAAAGAATTAAGAGTAAGACGGATAGTAGGATAGCAGATGAACAAGGAGGCTTTAGGAAAGGTAGGGGGTGTGTAGACCAAGTGTTTACAGTGAAACATATAGGTGAACAGTATTTAGATAAGGGTAAAGAGGTTTTTGTGGCATTTATGGATTTGGAAAAGGCGTATGACAGGGTGGATAGGGGGGCAATGTGGCAGATGTTGCAAGTGTATGGAATAGGAGGTAGGTTACTGAAAGCAGTGAAGAGTTTTTACGAAGATAGTGAGGCTCGGGAGAGAGGGACATTATTTCCCAGGAAAAGTAGGCCTTAGACAAAGATGTGTGATGTCACCGTGGTTGTTCAATATATTTATAGATGGGGTTGTAAAAGTGAATGCGCGGGTCTTGGCAAGAGGTGTGGGGTTAAAAGACAAAGAATTTAACACAAAGTGAGAGTTGTCACAGTTGCTCATTGCTGATGACACTGTGCTTTTGCGAGATTCTGAAGAGAAGTTGCAGAGGTTATGTGACGAAAGATTGGATATCAGATCGGAGGGAGAGAGTATGGAGGAGGTGAATGTATTCAGATATTTAGAAGTGAACATGTCAGCAGATGGGTCTATGAAGGATGAGGTGAATCACAGAACTGATAAGGGGAAAAGGGTGATTGGTGCACCTAGGAGTTTGTGGAGACAAAGAACTGTGTCCGTGGAAGCGAAGAGGGGAATATATTAGAGTATAGTTATACCAACACTCTTATGTGGGTGTGAAGCATGGGTGGTGAATGTTGCAACGAGGAGAAGGCTGGAGGCAGTGGAGATGTAATGTCTGAGGTCAATGTGTGGTGTGAATATAATGCAGAGAATTCGTAGTTTGGAAATTAGGAGGAGGTGCGGGATTACCAAGACTATTATCCAGAGGGCTGAGGAGGGGTTGTTGAGATGGTTCGGACATGTAGAGAAGCTGGAACAAATAGAATGACTTCGAGAGTGTATAAATCTGTAGTGGAGCGAAGGCGGGGTAGGGGTCGGCCTAGGAAAGGTTGGAGGGAGGGGGTAAAGGAGGTTTTTGTGTGCGAGGGGCTTGGGAATTCCAGCAAGCATGCGTGAGCGTATTTGATAGGAGTGAATGGAGACAAATGATTTTTAATAATACTTGACGTGCTGTTGGAGTGTGAGCAAAGTAACATTTATGAAGGGATTCAGGGAAACCGACAGGCCGCCGGACTTGAGTCCTGGAGATGGGAAGTACAGTGTCTGCACTCTGAAGGAGAGGTGTTAATGTTGCCTCTGGCAAGACAGTGATGGTGTGAAAGATGATGTGGATTGATCAAAACACACTGCACTAGCCAGAGGTCGAACCCATGATGCTTTGGCCGCCTCATGATGAGCGAAAACACATGACGCTCTAGTCCACTGAACCACACAGTCCTTAAGAGTAGCGCATCCAGTAGGACTGAATGTTGTACTCGCTACCCAAGGACATACGGTGGTGTGGATGCCTCTAAGTTAATTTGTGTGGTTCAGTGGACTAGAGCGTCATGTGTTTTCGCTCATCATGAGGCGGTCCAAAGCATCATGGGTTCGACCTCTGGCTAGTGCAGTGTAGTTATTGATCAATACCACATCATCATTCTCACCATCACTGTCTTGCCAGAGGCAACATTAACACCTCTCCTTCAGAGTGCAGACACTGACTTCCCATCTCCAGGACTCAAGTCCGGCGGCCTGCCCATATATATATATATTTATATATATATATATATATATATATATATATATATATATATATATATATATATATATATATATATAATATATATATATATATATATATATATATATATATATATATATATATATATATATATATATATATATATATATATATATATATATATATATATATATATATATATATATATATATATATATATATATATATATATATATATATAATATATATATATATATATATATAATATATATATATATATATATATATATATATATATATATATGCAAAAGATCACAGTAAACAGGTGATATCAAAATATGCAAGAAAACCACTATGAAAAATAGAAGAATTCCAAGCCTTTCGTGACTACTCACATTATCAAGGAACTATAACAGGAAACATGACAAGAAGGGCTTATATAAGGGGCGAGACTACACCTCACAGTCACATCACACTAACAAAGACTACACCTCACAGTAGCGTAACATCTCACGACTCTGTGAAGAGGAACATAAGAAAGGACCTGAAACTCTTCCCAAGAATTAAGATTAGTCCAATTTATTATTAAATTCTTCCCAAATTTTATTAATTATAAATGAATCCAATTTATATAAACCAAAGAAATATTCATATTATTTTCAAAACTGCTTTTAATGAAACATGATTCTATTATATTTCTCTCAACCATGGACTTGCTTGATACAACCTTCTCAGCATTTTGAAAATCAATTGGATGGTTAAAATCTCTCACATGAATAAATAGAGCATTAGAATCTTGTCCAGTTCTAATGCTATATTTATGTTGTTTTAATCTTAGTTCAAGACTTTTACCAGTTTGACCATAATAAACTTTATCGCATACTTTACAGGGAATCTTATAGACACATCCGTCAGCATTTTGGGGAATTTTTATCAAAAGTCTTTTTACTGTATCAAGATTTTTAAATGCAACTTTGATATTAAAATTCTTAAGAAAGGAAGGCATATCAACCAAGTTTTCATGGTAAGGGAGAACCAACATATTTTTGGTTGAATAAGGTTGGTTGTCCCTTTTGGATTGTAAAAGTATTCCTAGCTATTTTAAAAGATTTATCAATTATGTTTCTTGGGTATTTTAAATCATTAGCTATTTCATAAATTTTAGAGATTTCTTCATCTATGAACTCTGGACTACAAATACGTAAAGCTCTCAAAAACATTGAAGAAAAACTGACACTTTAACTCTATCTTGATGTGAAGAGTAATAGTGTACATAGGAACAATTATTTGTAGGTTTTCTGTAAATTTTAAATTTAAAATCAATGTTACCCTTAATAATAAAAACATCTAGGAAGGGCAATGAGTTATTTACTTCGAATTCAACAGTAAAATTTATAGAATGAGCTAAGCTATTTAATTTAACAAGGAAATGGTTTATATCTACATTCTTAGGCATTAGGCACAAAATATCATCAACATATCTATACCACTTAGAGCTTTACGTATTTGTAGTCCAGAGTTCATAGATGAAGAAATCTCTAAAATTTATGAAATAGCTAATGATTTAAAATACCCAAGAAACATAATTGATAAATCTTTAAAATAGCTAGGAATACTTTTACAACCCAAAAAGGGACAACCAACCTTATTCAACCAAAAATATGTTGGTTCTCCCTTACCATGAAAACTTGGTTGATATGCCTTCCTTTCTTAAGAATTTTAATATCAAAGTTGCATTTAAAAATCTTGATACAGTAAAAAGACTTTTGATAAAAAATTCCCCCCAAAATGCTGACGGATGTGTCTATAAGATTCCCTGTAAAGTATGCGATAAAGTTTATTATGGTCAAACTGGTAAAATCTTGAACTAAGATTAAAACAACATAAATATAGCATTAGAACTGGACAAGATTCTAATGCTCTATTTATTCATGTGAGAGATTTTAACCATCCAATTGATTTTCAAAATGCTGAGAAGGTTGTATCAAGCAAGTCCATGGTTGAGAGAAATATAATAGAATCATGTTTCATTAAAAGCAGTTTTGAAAATAATATGAATATTTCTTTTGGTTTATATAAATTGGATTCATTTATAATTAATAAAATTTGGGAAGAATTTAATAATAAATTGGACTAATCTTAATTCTTGGGAAGAGTTTCAGGTCCTTTCTTATTTTCCTCTTCACAGAGTCGTGAGATGTTACGCTACTGTGAGGTGTAGTCTTTGTTAGTGTGATGTGACTGTGAGGTGTAGTCTCGCCCCTTATATAAGCCCTTCTTGTCATGTTTCCTGTTATAGTTCCTTGATAATGTGAGTAGTCACGAAAGCGCTTGGAATTCTTCTATTTTTCATAGTGGTTTTCTTGCATATATATATATATATATATATATATATATATATATATATATATATATATATATATATATATATATATACACGTACAGTGGAGTTTGGCTGCATTTTATTGCGCTCATGCTAATATTATTAACGTTGACACTGGACTTCCACGAGCCAAATTAACAGGAGACCGCAAATATTTGAGTCTCTCTCTGTTTACGTAAACAAAGCCAGTAACACTGCTTGTCTAGCCCGGTTATCTTCCAGTTTGCATCTGTTTGTGTGTGTGTGTGTGTGTGTGTGTGTGTGGTGTGTGTGTGTGCGCTAATCGACAACATTAATGTTAAGTATCTAGTCTCTGTGTGGAGCAGCACTCGACCAACAGGGGAGAGGATCCGGGTATAATCCCCAGGCAAGGAGGTACCTATGGTCAAATAAATCTTCTGTTCACCTAGCAGTGAAATAGATGCATGGAATTCGGTGGACTGTTGAAGGTCTTCTCCTCCTCTTCTTCCTCTTTCTTCTTATTTTTCTTTTTCTTATCTTCCTTCTCTTCCTCTTTCACCTTTTCCTGTTCTTCCTCCTCCTCCGCAATAAATGCAGTATCGAAAATAGAAAATACCATTGGTAAATAAATCAGCCAGCAGATCTTCAATAACATACAAACGATAATAAGAAGAAACAAACTATAATAAACCTAGTGAGAAGGAACAAAATATATATGTAGAAGTTATTTAATTTTACAGAACGTAACTTTAACGGGTCTAAATAATAATAATAATAATAATAATAATAATAATAATAATAATAATAATAATAATAATAATAATAATAATAATAATAATAATAACAATAATAATAACAATAATAATAATAATAATAATAATAATAATAATAATAATAATAATAATGTTTATTTCTACAAAAACATGATACAGCTATTACAGACCATAGCTGACAGCATTGACATACTGTATAGAAAGCCCCTGGTTATGCAGAGCATTTCCAGCAACTTAGGTTAATCTTGTCCCCCCCAGGATGCGACACAGTTGATTAAACAACTGCGGACTAGACAGACTAGACAGTGACCACAAGTCCTGGTTACTTCAAACTTGATTCATTTCCAATTTGTCAGAAAGCTAAAAGCGCTGAACATGTTTACACTTCACTGCCAGCTCCTAATGTTGTTTTTCTCGACCCGCTTTTTTTTTTAGGCACATGGGTCTTTTTATAGAGAAGTCCAAATGAATCTTCTGAATATTAAAAATAATTGTTTTTTTTTCGTTATGTTGTACTCTATGGGTGCCCCTTGACGTGTCTTTTGTACACCAGATTTTCATGAAGCTCGTGCTATAATTTTATGTCAGAATTACAAAAAGGCACAATATCAAAAGTGGAACAATCCGTAATTAACCCGCTTTGACGACGTTTCGATCCAACTTGGAATATTTACAAGTTACATTTACGTCGTCAACGCTTCTATCTCTTATGCTATTTGTGTATTTTATTCCAGGTTTATAATGTTCCTCTGGAGTTTTCGATGGATTATATATATTTTGTTATCAAATAACGAGTCTCTGATATAATGCCACAGGATATATGACCCAAACATTCTGTCTCTTAGTGTATATACCCTACCTACCTGGAGGGTATTCCGGGGGTCAACGCCCCCGCGGCGCGGTCCATGACCAGGCCCCTGAGAGTTTACCGTACACGGTATTTTAGGTATTATGGTATTTTTGACTGGAAGTAAACAGGTGACATGCAGTCTTAATGACCTTCATGTAGTCGATAGACCACCATTCTCAGGTACCAGGTGATAGAGCGTGTCTTTAATAGTGTGTCTATTGAGAGGCTAATCACTTAGGCTGTAACTGCTGGCCGGACGCAGTCCAACGTATGCATCACAACCTGGCTGATCAGAAGCTTTCTTCCGGAACTTAGCAAGATACCAGTGAAGACAGCCAGATATATGTTAGTAATTCTCCTTATGTATGAAGGGTGTTGAAAAGTCCAGGTCCCTTTACACTAATTGAACTGTCTCTTAGTGTCTGCTTTTCACTGTGGCATTTTTGACCGTGTGCCAAGCCTCTTGCTTTTGTAGGGAGATATTTCTGTGTGCAGATTTGGGACCAATCACTGCAGACTCTTGGAGGTGTTACAGCAATTATAATGCATCTTTCTTATACGAGCAGTGAATGTTCTCTGTATATTCTCCCGCTATGCGATTTAGTCGGCCTTAGAATCCTGGGTTTCTCCTGGTTTCAGGAGTGTCAGAGAGAGGTTTCAGGAGAGTCAGCGAGCGTTCTTCCAAGTCACCATCATCAGCCCAGGAGCTAAGACACTCTCTCTCCTCCATCTCCTCTTCTACCTGTTAGCGCTAATTTGCATATGCGACGTGTTGAAGCAACTCACTTTTTCAGTGTCTTTTTATTTTAAGCTTTTTAATAATTAGTTTCCATCATAGTTTTTAAAAACAACTCACTATTTTTAATATATATATATTTTTTTTTTTTTTTTTTTTTTTAACACATCGGCCGATTCCCACCAAGGCAGGGTGGCCCGAAAAAGAAAAACTTTCATCATCATTCACTCCATCACTGTCTTGCCAGAAGGGTGCTTTACACTACAGTTATAAAACTGCAACATTAACACCACTCCTTCAGAGTGCCGGCACTGTACTTCCCATCTCCAGAACTCAAGTCCGGCCTGCCGGTTTCCCTGAATCCCTTCATAAATGTTACTTTGCTCACACTCCAACAGCACGTCAAGTATTAAAAACCATATGCCTCCATTCACTCCTATCAAATACGCTCACACATGCTTGCTGGAAGTCCAAGCCCCTCGCACACAAAACTTCCTTTACCCCCTCCCTCCAACCTTTCCTAGGCCGACCCCTACCCCGCCTTCCCTCCACTACAGATTTATACACTCTCGAAGTCACTCTGTCTCGTTCCATTCTCTCTACATGTCCAAACCACCTCAACAACCCCTCCTCAGCTCTCTGGACAATCGTTTTGGTGATCCCGCACCTCCTCCTAATTTCCAAACTCCGAATTCTCTGCATTATATTCACACCACACATTGACCTCAGACATGACATCTCCACTGCCTCCAGCCTTCTCCTCGTTGCAACATTCATCACCCATGCTTCACACCCATATAAAAGCGTTGGTATAACTATACTCTCATACATTCCCCTCTTTACTTCCATGGACAAGGTTCTTTGTCTCCACAGACTCGAAGTGCTCCACTCACCCTTTTCCCCTCATCAATTCTATGATTCACCTCATCCTTCATAGACCCATCCGCCGACATGTCCACTCCCAAATATCTGAATACATTCACCTCCTCCATACTCTCTCCCTCCAATCTGATATCCAATCTTTCGTCACCTATTCTTTTGTTATCCTCATCACCTTACTCTTTCCTATATTCACTTTCAATTTTCTTCTTTTACACACCCTACCAAATTCATCCACCAACCTCTGCAGCTTCTCTTCAGAATCTCCCAAAAGCACAGTGTCATCAGCAAAAAGCAACTGTGACAACTCCCACTTTGTATTTGCTTCTTTATCTTTTAGCCCAACACCTCTTGCCAAGACCCTCGCATTCACTTCTCTTACAACCCCATCTATAAATATATTGAACAACCACGGTGACATCACACATCCTTGTCTAAGGCCCACTTTTACTGGGAAATAGTCCCCTTCCCTCCTACACACTCTAACCTGAGCCTCACTATCCTCATAAAAACTCTTCACTGCTTTCAGTAACCTTCCTCCTATTCCATACACCTGCAACATCTGCCACATTGCCCCCTATCTACCCTATCATACGCCTTTTCCAAATCCATAAATGCCACAAAAACATCTTTACCCTTATCCAAATACTGTTCACCTATATGTTTCACTGTAAACACTTGTTCTACACACCCCTACCTTTCCTAAAGCCCCCTTGTTCATCTGCTATCCTGCTTTCTGTTTTACTCTTAATTCTTTCAATAATAACTCTACCATACACTTTACCAGGTACACTCAACAGACTTATTCCCCTATAATTTTTGCACTCTCTTTTGTCCCCTTTGCCTTTATACAAAGGAACAATACACGCTCTCTGCCAATCCCTAGGTACCTTACCCTCTTCCATACATTTATTAAATAATAGCACCAACCACTCCAAAATTATATCCCCACCTGCTTTTAACATTTCTATCTTTATCCCATCAATCCCAGCTGCCTTACCCCCTTTCATTCTACCCACTGCCTCACGAACTTCCCTACACCCACAACTGGCTCTTCCACACTCCTACAAGATGTTATTCCTCCTTGCCCTACACACGAAATCACAGCTTCCCTGTCTTCATCAACATTTAACAAATCCTCAAAATATTCTCTCCATCTTCCCGATACCTCTAACTCTCCATTTAATAACTCTCCTCTCCTATTTTTAACTGTCAAATCCATTTGTTCTCTAGGCTTCCTCAACTTATTAATCTCATTCCAAAACTTTTTCTTATTTTCAACAAAATTTGCTGATAACATCTCACCCACTCTCTCATCTGCTCTCTTTTTACATTGCTTCACCACTCTTTTAACCTCTCTTTTCTCTCCCATATACTCTTCCCTCCTTGCATCACTTCTACTTTGTAAAACCTCTCATATGCTAACTTTTTCTCCTTACTACTCTCTTTACATCATCATTCCACCAATCGCTCCTCTTCCCTCCCGCACCCACTCGCCTGTAACCACAAACTTCTGCTGAACACTCTAACACTACACTATATATATATATATATATATATATGTCGTGCCGAATAGGTAAAACTTGCGATTTTTGGCTTAAATAGCAACACTCTTCTTGCTGAATAAGGCAAGCAAAAATTTGTGTATGGCATAATTTCGCAAAAATCATTCTGAACCTAACGAAAAAAAAATATTTCATTGTGTTTGATTATTATTAAATTATTGTAAACTTATTTAAAATATATTTAGTTGGATTAGGCTCAATTAAATTACGCTTGTTATAATAAGGTTAGGTAAGTTTTCTAAGGTTCTTTTGGTACAAAATTAATAATTTTTACATTAAAATAATTAAAAATATATATATCTTTAAACGTATAAGAGAACAATTTTAGAAAGGACTTAATTTTAAACGCGTTCTTGCTAATTGACCAATTTTACCTATTCGACATGACATACATGTTATGCAACAATCGCCAACAAGCCTCCTATGCAGGCGAAACGTTTCGGAATAAATTTACCCAAGTGTTGCACATGTCTCATTTCTCCACTTGTTTCTCACGTTGAAAAGAAACTGGATAAGATGATAAAAGGAGAGAAGGGGAGAAGGAAAATTGAAACAGAGAGGAGAGAAAAATGACTAGAAGAGAACAGAGAGTAGAATAAAATATAAAGCGGAAACAGAGAGAAGAAAATGAGAAATATGAAATAATAGAGTAAAATAAGAAAGAAGATAAAATAAGAGGAAACATACAAGATGAGAAATAAGAATAATAACAGGAAGGATAATGGTAATAAGCAGAAGAGACGAAGAGTGAGAGAACGAGAAGATGGCAATAACAGAAGGAAGAAATATAGGCAATAAATGTGAAAGGAAAGTCTGGGTAAATGAAGAATAAATAGGAATTAAGAAAGTATGACGACAAGAGATGACAATTTTGATAAATTTGAAGGGAAGGTGAGTGAGGTGAGATGTTACTGAGGAAGTGTACACTGAGGTGAGGATGTTACTGAGGAAGTGTACACTGAGGTGAGGATGTTACTGAGGAAGTGCACACTGAGGTGAGGATGTTACTGTGGAAGTGTACACTGAGGTGAGGATGTTACTGAGGAAGTGTACACTGAGGTGAGGATGTTACTGAGGAAGTGCACACTGAGGTGAGGATGTTACTGAGGAAGTGTACACTGAGGTGAGGATGTTACTGAGGAAGTGTACACTGAGGTGAGGATGTTACTGAGGAAGTGTACACTGAGGTGAGGATGTTACTGAGGAAGTGTACACTGAGGTGAGGATGTTACTGAGGAAGTGTACACTGAGGTGAGATGTTACTGAGGAAGTGTACACTGAGGTGAGGATGTTACTGAGGAAGTGTACACTGAGGTGAGGATGTTACTGAGGAAGTGTACACTGAGGTGAGATGTTACTGAGGAAGTGTACACTGAGGTGAGAGGTTACTGAGGAAGTGTACACTGAGGTGAGATGTTACTGAGGAAGTGTACACTGAGGTGAGATGTTACTGAGGAAGTGTACACTGAGGTGAGATGTTACTGAGGAAGTGTACACTGAGGTGAGGATGTTCTGAGGAAGTGTACACTGAGGTGAGTGTATGAGGAAGTGACACTGAGTGAGATGTTACTGAGGAAGTGTACACTGAGGTGAGATGTTGCTGAGGAAGTGTACACAGAGGTGAGATGTTACTGAGGAAGTGTACACTGAGGTGAGATGTTGCTGAGGAAGTGTACACTGAGGTGAGGATGTTACTGAGGAAGTGTACACTGAGGTGAGATGTTGCTGAGGAAGTGTACACTGAGGTGAGGATGTTGCTGAGGAAGTGCACACTGAGGTGAGGATGTTACTGAGGAAGTGTACACTGAGGTGAGATGTTGCTGAGGAAGTGCACACTGAGGTGAGGATGTTACTGAGGAAGTGCACACTGAGGTGAGGATGCTACTGAGGAAGTGCACACTGAGGTGAGGATGTTACTGAGGAAGTGCACACTGAGGTGAGATGTACTGAGGAAGTGACACTGAGTGAGATGTTACTGAGGAAGTGCACACTGAGGTGAGGATGTTACTGAGGAAGTGTACACTGAGGTGAGATGTTACTGAGGAAGTGTCACACTGAGGTGAGGATGTACTGAGGAAGTGCACACTGAGGTGAGGATGTTCTGAGGAAGTGCACACTGAGGTGAGGTTGTTACTGAGGAAGTGCACACTGAGGTGAGGATGTTACTGAGGAAGTGCACACTGAGGTGAGGATGTTGACTGAGGAAGTGCACACTGAGGTGAGGATGTTACTGAGGAAGTGACACTGAGGTGAGGATGTTACTGAGGAAGTGCACACTGAGGTGAGGATGTTACTGAGGAAGTGCACACTGAGGTGAGGATGTTACTGAGGAAGTGCACACTGAGGTGAGGATGTTACTGAGGAAGTGCACACTGAGGTGAGGATGTTACTGAGGAAGTGCACACTGAGGTGAGGATGTTACTGAGGAAGTGCACACTGAGGTGAGGATGTTACTGAGGAAGTGACACTGAGGTGAGGATGTTACTGAGGAAGTGCACACTGAGGTGAGGATGTTACTGAGGAAGTGCACACTGAGGTGAGGATGTTACTGAGGAAGTGCACACTGAGGTGAGGATGTTACTGAGGAAGTGACACTGAGGTGAGGATGTTACTGAGGAAGTGCACACTGAGGTGAGGATGTTACTGAGGAAGTGCACACTGAGGTGAGGATGTTACTGAGGAAGTGCACACTGAGGTGAGGATGTTACTGAGGAAGTGCACACTGAGGTGAGGATGTTACTGAGGAAGTGCACACTGAGGTGAGGATGTTACTGAGGAAGTGCACACTGAGGTGAGGATGTTACTGAGGAAGTGCACACTGAGGTGAGGATGTTACTGAGGAAGTGCACACTGAGGTGAGGATGTTACTGAGGAAGTGCACACTGAGGAGGATGTTACTGAGGAAGTGCACTGAGGTGAGGATGTTACTGAGGAAGTGCACACTGAGGTGAGGATGTTACTGAGGAAGTGCACACTGAGGTGAGGATGTTACTGAGGAAGTGCACACTGAGGTGAGGATGCTACTGAGGAAGTGTACACTGAGGTGAGATGTTGCTGAGGAAGTGCACACTGAGGTGAGGATGCTACTGAGGAAGTGCACACTGAGGTGAGGATGTTACTGAGGAAGTGCACACTGAGGTGAGGATGTTCTGAGGAAGTGCACATGAGGTGAGGATGTTACTGAGGAAGTGCACATGAGGTGAGGATGTTACTGAGGAAGTGCACACTGAGGTGAGGATGTTCTGAGGAAGTCAAGGTAGATGTTCTGAGGACAGTGATGAGTAGATGTTCTGAGGAAGTCAGGGTACGATGCTCTGAGGACATGAGGTACGGATGTCTCTGAGGACAGTCTATAAGGGCAAGTGTCACGAGAAGGAATGAGGAGAGTACTGAGTGCACAGAGAGAGAGAGAGAGAAGAGAGAGAGAGAGGAGGAGAGGAGAAAGAGAGAAAGAGAGAGGAGGAGAGGAGAGTGAGGAGAGAAGAGGAGGAAGAAGAGAAAGAGGGAGAGAGAAGAGAGAGAGAGAGAGAGAGAGAGAGAGAGAGAGAGAGAGAGAGGTTTGAAACACTGGTGTATGCATGACAGAGGCGACCGTCCTCTCGGAATAAAGATAAGGAAGGTGCGGTGGTCAGAGTGAGAAAGTTAGATTGGTAGGACCCAAAACTAGAAAACTGGCCTGGAGTTAGACTCAGAGAAAGTGGTCTAGATGGGTTCAGCAGGTGGTCAAGATGGGATCCTCCAGGTGAAGATGGGATCCTCCAGGTGGTGAAAAAATAAGAAAATGATTGGGAGAATATGTGAGTAGAAGAGAAACAGAGAGAAGAAAAGATAGGATAAAAAAGAGAAAAAAAAACTAGAAACAGCAGCCATCCAGGTGTGTGTTACCATCCCACCATCCAGGTGTGTGTTACCATCCCACCATCCAGGTGTGTGTTACCATCCCACCATCCAGGTGTGTGTTACCATCCCACCATCCAGGTGTGTTACCATCCCTCCATCCAGGTGTGTGTTACCATCCCTCCATCCAGGTGTGTGTTATCATCCCTCCATCCAGGTGTGTGTTATCGTCCCACCATCCAGGTGTGTTACCATCCCTCCATCCAGGTGTGTGTTACCATCCCTCCATCCAGGTGTGTGTTACCGCCCCACCAGCAAGGTGTGTGTTATCGTCCCACCATCCAGGTGTGAGTTACCGCCCCACCATCCAGGTGTGTGTTACCATCCCACCATCCAGGTGTGTGTTACCTTCCCACCATCCAGGTGTGTGTTACCATCCCTCCATCCAGGTGTGTGTTACCATCCCACCAGCCAGGTGTGTGTTACCGCCCCACCATCCAGGTGTGTGTTACCATCCCACCATCCAGGTGTGTGTTACCGCCCCACCATCCAGGTGTGTGTTACCGCCCCACCATCCAGGTGTGTGTTACCATCCCACCAGCCAGGTGTGTGTTACCATCCCACCATCCAGGTGTGTGTTACCATCCCACCAGCCAGGTGTGTGTTACCATCCCACCAGCCAGGTGT